>BSBN01000714.1:600000-827500 GCA_027924645.1 Cunninghamia lanceolata
ATTAGACAAAAGACAGCTCCGTATACACCACAACAGAATGGTGTTGCAGAAAGGATGAATCAAACAATTATGGAAAGAGCCAGAAGTATGCTTAGTGATGCATAGTTGGATAAATGCTTTTGGGCAGAGGCTATGTGTACTGCTTGCTACTTGATAAATAGATCTCCTTGTAAGGCTCTTGATTTGACACCTTATAAAGTGTGGATAGGTAAGAAACCTTCTGTTTCACATTTAAGGGTTTTTAGTTGTGGGGCTTTTGTTCATGTGCCTAAGGAAAAGCGATCTAAGTTGGATCCAAAGGTTGAAAAGTCTACATTCATTGGAAATGGTGATAATGTGAAAGGTTATAAGCTTTGGAATCCACTAACCTGCAAGATTATCTTTTCTAGAGATGTTATTTTCAGGGAACTTAGAGCTATTTCTAAACCTGAGCAGCTAAAAGAAAAAGATGAAAAGGTAAAGAGAGTGCACTTTGAGTTAGAGCAGCAAGATGCACCTTAGGAAGAACAGAATGATGGATTAGGGGGTGAACAAAAAGAAGAAGATTCAAGTAGTTCTGATGAAGATGAATCTGTTGTGACAGAATAAGTTGGTATAGATGATCATGCAGAAGAACGAGTAGAGTCTCTTACACCACCCTTGAGGAGATCCACAAGACAATGAAATCCAGTTGACAGGTATAGCCCACCAGACTTCTATTATGTATATGCTTTATTGAGTACTAACGATGAACCTAGATCCTACAGGGAAGCTATTTTTGTAGATGATAGTGAGTCTTGGCAACTAGCCATGTAGGAGGAGATGATGGCTTTATACTCTAATAACACCTGGGATCTTGTTCGTTTGCTCAAAGGAAGAAAGGCCATAGGATGTAAGTGGGTCTTCAAGAAGAAGATTGGAGCAGATGGGTCATTGGAGAAGTACAAGGCTAGGTTGGTAGCCAAGGGCTACTCCCAGAGAGAGGGAGTTGATTTTGGTGAGATATTCTCTCCTGTTGCTAAATTGACTTCTATTAGATTCTCTTATCCATTGCTACAGCTTATGATTAGGAGATTGAGCAAATGGATGTTAAGACTACATTTTTGCATGGAGATCTTAAAGAAGAAATTTATATGCAATAGCCTACAGGTTTTGAGGTAAAAGGAAAAGAACATTGGGTTTACAGGTTAAAGAGGTCTCTCTATGGTTTGAAACAGTCCCCCAGAATGTGGTATCAAAAGTTTGACTCATTTGTTTTGAAATTGGGTTTTTTTAGAAGCAAGGAGGATCATTGTGTTTACATTCATTGTGTTGATGATTCTATACTGGTTATTGCTTTGTATGTTGATGACATGTTTTTCAGCAATACTAAGGGTAAGCTCAGTGAGCTTAAAGCCCAACTTTCAGGTACATTTGAGATGAAGTATCTTGGTGCTGCAAGGTATATTTTGGGAATGGAGATCAGGAGGGACAGAGTTAACAGAAAGCTTTGGTTGTCACAAAGTAAGTATGTGAATACCATTTTGTAGAGGTTTAGTTTGCAGGACTGTAATCCAGTTAGAGTTCCTTTACCCATTGGTACTAAGCTTTCATTAGATATGTATCCAAAGACTGAGGATGATCTTGAGGATATGTATAATGTGCCATATGCTAGTGATGTAGGGAGTTTGATGTATGCAATGGTTTGCACTAGACCAGATATTGCCCAAGCAGTGGGAGTTTTGAGCAGATTTATGTCTAACCCTGGTAGACAACATTGGAACTATGCGAAGATGGTGTTTAAATATCTTGTAGGTAGTCCTGATCATTAATTGGTTTATTCTGGTACTGATAGTGCTGATAAATCTTTGGACATATAGGGTTTTGTTGATGTAGATTGGGCAGGTAACTTGGATAGTCGAAGGTCCACTAGTGGCTATGTGTTTACTCTATTTGGAGGTATAGTGAGTTGGATGAGTAAGAGGCAGCCCATAGTTGCTTTGTCCACCACAGAAGCAGAGTATATGGCTGCAACTCATGTCTCTAAGGAGGTAGTTTGGTTGAGGAGACTGTGTACAGGTATTGGTTTTGATTGCAGGATCATTTAGATTGGTTGTGTAGCCAGAGTACTATATGTTTGGCCAAAAATCCTATGTATCATGCTCAGACTAAGCATGTTGATGTTCAGTATCACTTTGTTTGAGAGTTAGTTGCAAATGGAGAGATTGAGCTAAAGAAGATAGACACTTAGGAGAATGTTGTAGATTCATTGACTAAGTCTGTGAGCACATGAAAGTTCATGTGGTGCAGAGAGGCCATGGGCCTTGTTTCTAGTGCCTGATTATTTCATTTATTTTCCTATGGGTTGATTTACAATGTATAATGTCAAGTGGGAGAATGTTGGAATAAGGTGCCAATAACCTTGTAAATTCCAATAATGCATTTTATTCCATTTATTATTTGTTATTTGTAATTACCCATAAGGGAATGAGGTAGTCTCATTGACAGTTGTAATTTTGGAGTTACCGGTGGTAGTTACAGAGTGATATTTATGGTTGGCAATTGTAAAATTAAATATTATATAAGTGTAGGTTCCACCTTGGGAGAATCTACTAATTTTAGCATGTATGACACTCGTCATAATGTTTGGTGGGTGCATGTAAAGAATCTATGACAGTTGCAAGTTGTCATAAGATTCTATGACACTATGATGCATATGATGGATATTTATTTGTTGTAAGTTGCTATGTTTAACCCAAGGTTCCTATCTTGGAAAGATACTCTTTTGTGGAATCTATGATGGTTATGACGCATCATAAGATGTTGTAAGAGGCCAGATTTAGTCTTGGGCCTCCAACCTTTGCATGGCTATTTTTGGACAAGTGTAAGATGCTTGTAAGATGGCATTTAAGGTTTGCATGTTGGGGAATCTTAGGAGAGAGAAGGTGAATGCCTAGGAGGAGTTGGAAAAGGTTTCTATAAGTATTTACCATGTATTAGTTGTTGAAATACAGATTTGAGGTACTCGGGTGCTACTGGAATGCTGTCAAATTGAAGACTGGTGGAGAGAGTTGAAGTGTTGTTGTATTGTAAATCATTTTTAGATTAATACAAACATTGGGCCTCTTTCTTGTGTGGAGTTTTTTACCCGAAAGGGTTTTCTCCACGTTAAATATTGTGTTAGGTGTTCATATTTCTGATTTGGCATTTCTGTGAAGCATAGTTTTGTTTTTGTGTTACAATCTCCATTAATAACATGCAGTTTTTGATTGCTAAAATTTATTCAAATCAGATTTCCATTGAAGTAGTGTTGCTTTCATTTCTAACAGCCAAGGATAAAGGCATTGAACTCAGAGAGTATGTTCTCTCCTCTTTATGCCCTGTATTGACCATAAAAGAAGTAGATAGAATCCTCAAAGAAGTTAAATATAAATTCAGAAGCAAGGTTCGGATGAACAAGCTAATGCTTGGTGAGACTGAGGAAATTGCAAAGGAAATAGAGGAAATTCTGAGGAAGGCTCTAGACAAAAATAAATACTATATTTCTTTAGAAAAATAAGTGGAAGAAGACAATCCTCCTGCTCTGGAACAAGAATCTCCTAAAGAAGAAACCAACAAGAGAACTAATGACCAAAGCACTACTCTAGATCCTCTAGAACTAATCCATGAGGAGACCAATGATGGACTTGATTCATCAAATCCAAATATTGGAGAAGTTTAGGAAGAGCAACAAGTCAATTAGGAGGACATAGATATGGTAGACAAAATAATTGATGTAGGGGTTACTCCACTACCTTATCACTCTGGGAAAGAAGAGGATATTGCCACCACACAGATCTCTTCGGATTAGGTAGCAAGTGATGAACAAATAGGAAAGAGTCCCTCTGGTGAGAAAATAGAGAAAGAGGAAGAAAAAGGAAAGGAAGATAAGGCAGAAGAAGATGGTACAAATATTGAAGCACCTAAGGCAGATGTTGAGAAATCAGATGAACAAAAGGGTGGTTCTGAAATGGTTGCAAGAGACACTACAGATGCAGTAGAAGGTCTTCTTGAAAAAGAAATGATTGAACTTGATGAGCCTAAGCTACTCAAAGGTCTAGCTAATCTAGATGCTCTCTCTCCAATTCAACTGAGGAAAATAGCATCATTCACCCAAGTAAAGGCTAGAGAAACGATGTTAAAGTCCCACATGGAGGACAATGAGCTACTTGGGCTTGCAACCAGAATTTTGGAGAAATTAATGCCAATCTATCAGAAGAATCAAAATGATTCCCCCTCTGACCATCGAAAAAAATTTGTAAGTTCAGTAAACTCACATTTTGAGTCTTTTGAAAAGTCTATGGAGGCAAAAGTTTAGAAAGATTTTTTGAATAAGAAACTCAGTCAAGTTAAGAATCTGATAAGGAGTGATAGGTTGATACTAGGCATTAGCATAAAGAGCATTCAAAATGCTCTAAGTGATGGAGGAGATATATATAAGTTTTTCCTATCATGGACTAAAGTCAATGAGGATGTTGAGAAGAAGATAAAGAAACAAGAATAGAAAATATCAATTCTATCTCAAAATTTTGATCCTCTAACTACCTCTCCTATAACCCAGGAATGTCAAGTCATTAGCTTGATAGATGAAATAAAGGGACTTGAAAAAGAGAAAACCAATACTATGAAGAAGATGTGTGAACTCCAGGGATTGATTGCCCCCAAGTTGGAAGCCATGCATAATGCCTTATCCGAAGCCCAAAATGCACTTCAGACAAGTGATCCTCCAGATCTAGAAAAGGCAGAAGCATATGCATTTTTGTTGAGTGGGCACATCTCACTTTTGGATGGAATGAAGAATACTTGGGCCTCTGAACTTGTGCAATTAAAAACCAGTTTTGTAGACATTCTCAAGTTCATGTAAATAGGATTTAATGATTTGTTGTACATATGCGGCAGTATAAACACATTTTTTTTGGATAATTTTGGCTTGCAAATCCCACCCTTTGCCATTGATGTCAAAGGGGGAGTGAAGGATAGTGAAAAATGAGGTATTCAACATAGGGGGAGCACCAGATTAAGTGAAGGGCACGAATGTACAGACAAAGGGAGAGTCGCTCTAAGACAGTCATTTTTCACTAAGTGTTGCCATCAATGCCAAAGGGGGAGATTGTTGGCAAGAAACACTACTTCGCATTGATAGGTGTTGTCATTGATGGAAACTAAGATCATCCCAAACATCCGCATAACACAAGTTATTCATACCAGAAGTTACAATCAGAATTTGTCTAAGTCTGAGCAATTAAGAAAAGAGCAGTAACAGAGTCTAGTATCTTGATCTGGATCTCTCAGGTGAAAAGGCATGGTTTGCTACAGATCTAAGGTAGTTGACAACATTACAAAGACACTCTAAATCTAGATTTTTGTCCTTCGGTGATGAAGGATTAAAAAAAAATTGGCATCTGAGTACTGGGTTCCAGTATGACAGAGCAGACAAAAGAAGAACATGCAGACCTTGTAGAAGATCTTGATTCCAGATGTATAGAAGTTGCTTGTTGGGCAAATGGTGGTGATCAGTGATTGTGGCTGACATGAGTAATGATTTCCAAGGGCAAGTTTTGGCCCACACCTTAAGATATGCATAGATCTGGCCGATAGAGCAGAGCATTCATAAAAGTTCTAAGTGTTGATTGAAGTCGACTAACAAGATGATTGTAGATCATGTTGTGGATATATATAGTCGATGAAATTGAATGATTAAGAGGGTGTGTGTGTATGTGAAGAAGGCATATGTGTGAAAAAAGAAGAAATCCAAAGTGAGAATGAAGGCAGATTAGTAAGAAGAGTAGAGCAAGATGAAATGTGTAAGATTAGTTTTTGTACTTAACCGGAACTGAGATTCATGCATGAGTAGATGCTATTGATTAGTTCAAATCTCTATTGTTCCCTTGTAATACTTTCATAGGTAGTGAGCCTCCAATTGTAAGACAAAGAGAGAAAACTTGTAAATCATAATGTCCCTCTACAAACACCTCAAAGTGCTAAGCTATGTCAAGTATGATCTCCTCTACAACCCCAAATGAAAAGCCTCAACAACACCTAACCATTCAATCTCATAAGATCAAATGAACATATGTAACATGTAACCAACATGGATGTAAGCCTCTCTAATCAAGGTAGACCAAACTCATAACCATTCCATAACTAGGAACAAGCCCAGTCACATCTCCTAAACTCCTCATAATGAACATCATAAATCAAACCATATGAACAAGGAGATAACCATGCTAACATCCCTCAAATGAACACTTTAGAACCAATAGATGTAGCTTAAGATCCATATCTATGAGAAGACAAAGCATAAAGAAAAATACATCTAAAAGGATGAGCAATACCTCAAATATGATAAATTGCTGAGTAGACCAAGAGTGGGAATGAGAATGCTCCTCCAAGATACACCAAGCCACAATGACTCTCTCCAAGAATAATCTCCTCTAAGTCTATAATGAACTCAAGTTCATATCTAGGTGTAATGCTCTTTGGTCTATCTACTAAAACCTCTAAAGAGTAACCATCTCAACAAGTGTCTCTAATCAAAAGAGAACTCCAGCATCACCTAAGTCTCCAAGTATCCATGAGTACCTCCATGATCAATCCATGCCAAACTCCAAATGCAAAACTACACTATAATGAAGCTCTAAAGAAAATGACTAAAGTACTCAATACCAAGAGAACCAACAAGATCACTGTCAATGCTCCTAATGCACATCTGCATAACCAAGAAGCCCATCATGACATCATGACCTAACCATCTCCTCCTAGGACATCACATGCAACAGTGCATACATCCTATCTCAAGAGAACCTATATCACACCAATACTCAAACTAGTATCCAGAGTAAATCAAGACACAATATCAACATCTCTAAATAAAGGATAAACATGTCAAACTTAAAAATCATAAACCAGCACCTCAACCAAAGACTCAAAGAATTCCTCCATGGTAAACCAAGATGTTGAAACATCTCCAATCATATGAAGATAACCATCTATTAACAGTGGAAACTAGGATGCCAAAGTGCTCTCACTGAAACAAGAATCATAATCTAAGAGCCTCTCCAAGACACCCACAACCACTACAGAAGATCATACATCACAAATGATGAACCTACATCACTACCAAAGCTCCCATTGAACCATGATACCGCACTGTCCATGACAACAGTAACCATCTCCTAAATGAAGATTATCCATGGCTCCAAACCAATCAAGGAATCATGTTATAACATCAACAGCTCCCAAAAGGTCAAGTAAACCATAATCTCCAACCAAGAAGATAAAATCATCACTGTTAAAAGCTCACATAAAACTATGTATCCAAGCTATCCATGACATCATGATATACATGCTACAAGTCCCAACAATTGACTATCTAGGCACTCTAATCATCCATCCTCTCGTCCCAATGCAACATACCAATGTACACATGACCATAGACAAGGCCAACTAACAAAGTCTACATAAACATTGAATCAATCTCATGGATATAGATAGTCCACATCCGAGTCATCCCACTATAGCAAAGGGGTAGCAAATCCACAAAACTACATAACTCATAGATCTGAAACAAATGTAACATGAAAAATCATCATCACACTAGTAACATGCAAACTGAGATATCAAAGAAGATAATCTGTAGACTCCAAGACTCAAACACTAAATCAAAGCTAGATTTGATTTGCCAACAAGTCCACAAACAAGTAAACATAGTCAAGAGCATCTAGGAGATAAAAACAATCCCCTAAAACAATACCACAACACCACTTGTAATCATGAATCAAATATCATAGCCCATACTTGTCAATCACATACATGATCATGTCATGCCAATGCAAAAGTGTACCTGCATATCCATGGCACAATAATCATCATTATCACTATACCTATACTCAACTCTCACACACGTATCAACCATGTCCTCAAACTAGAAGACAACCTGTGTACCTACCTCCATCAAAATCCAAACTCTGAAAATACTTGTAAACCTGTATCAAGAAGCACCAAATCTAAAAACCTACTATACCATGTTGATGGTCTCATAACAACATGCACTCCTATTGGGTGAATATTTTGTCTTCAACTAACTCAAGGAAAAATGGTTATATCAACCATAGTGTAATGAGATAAATATCTCCTCTCAACAAGGGGGGGTTCCCTATTAACTATTACAAACTTATTTGCACTAAAAACTAATTTTGGGGTGAAACCATGCCATTCATTTCTCTTTTTCAGAAATGATGTGTACAATATAAAAGAACACTTTCACAATACAAATTGAAATAACCAAGAAACCCATGAGAGCACAAAGTCTATCATTGCTTCTTTTACTGATTTACAATTTAGAAATAAGTAAGATACGATGCAGCTCAAAGTCTTCACTGAATACTACAACAAAGCATACGATCACCAAAGATAAAAGTAGTTCAAAGCCTTTCCAATATCTTTTACTTCAAAACATGAAATCACAAACTAAAGATAATTGTTGTAGCACAAAGTCTCCACAATTAGCTTTAGAACATCTCCCAGATTATTCACACTCACACTACAATTTGATCAAGTAGATACGGTAGTATAAGGAAAAGGACATAAGAACAAATTCCAATACACCACAAGTTATTCCAATGCAAATATTAAACGATCGCTTCCTTTCTATTCACTTGATAAAATATGATTTACAATTTGAACACAAAGTCTCAAAATGCTCTTCAATTTGGCAGAGTTTCGCTTCAATAACTAAAAGATAAAAATTACAATGGGGGTCCTCTTTGTTTATAAGAGAAATCGAGAGCAAAAATAGGAAAATCCTAACTACTTTGACTTATTCAAACAGAAGAGTCCTATTTGACTTAGGACTTCCTTTGCCTCACATGTAATTACATTTTATAAAATTACACATGAATATGTCCACAACAAAATTCAAATTACCTATAGAAGAATAAAATAAACTAAGGTATCAAAAAGGAACTTCAACTTCCTCCATCATTCTTCTTTAGAAAATTCTTATACAGGGATTGTATAACTGCCATTTCACATGCATCTAGCTTAGCTGTATTTTCTGAGATAGTACGGGCCCGAAGAACTGCATCTTTTACTGCCTTTATTGCCTTCTCATGCTTGTCAAGATTGTCCTTCAAGTTCTCAAAAGTTTAATGCTAATCATAGAGATTGTCCATGGAAAGTACTGAGGGCACTTCATCTTCAAATTTCCTTTGAACCATCTTTTCGAAGGAGCTTATCATTTCATTCGCTGAAAGGAACTTATGATATTCACCTGTGAGGGTGCATGGGAAATTCCAACCTGTGCAGAAGTGTGACATCACTATCTTCACTATTTTCACGACCTTGGCATAAGTCATCAAGTAAACCTTTTACTATATGGATACGATGAACAAGAGACTCCTTAGTCTTAAGATATGATTCCTGATTGGTGATGACCCCAATGGTAATCAGATTCTTTATCTTAATCTTTTTCATCTCTATCCACTCATCCAAGCTCTCTTCCTGATCTTGCAGCTCTTGGGAAAGTAAGTCAACCATGTTATCAAGCTCAGCTTTGGCTTTATCCATCTTTTTTTTTCTTTCTACAGTGGTCTTCAGTAGAATTCATCCTTGGGCTAGCAAATGTTCCACAATATCCCCTACCACTCTTCCTCTGGCCTGAGCTTTTTCAACCTTCTGAATTAGAGGATCTTCTATAGTCACTGCCATGGGTTCCACAATTTTAGATGACTTTACTATTTTTTGAATAACAGTGGCAAGTTGTTCCGCTTTAGCTTTATATTGTTCTTTCTCCTTTTTGACTTCATCATATTTTTTGAGCAAGGTGTTGGCAGTAGTTTGAAAATCTACCTTTATGCCTTCATGAGTTAGCTTACCTAACTCAACCCTTGAGACGACATAATCATTCATGTCAAAATTGTTAACAGTAGCATCCTCTGGTGTCTTGGCAATCTCTGCATATCTGATCTCTTTTTCATTGATAAGCCTAGAAACAGTCTTAGGCTTTTTCTTTAGAGTTTTTGACTTTAAAGGCAACAACTTCTCTATATCAATTTCATCTGGTGAAATTCTTGCTTTTTCCTCTTCGAGGTATATGCAGATAACCAAGGAGGAAGTACAAAAGCACCCACATTAAGAGAAGAATCAACCACTTGCTTTGCCACGTCCATGCTTATTCCTGTTATTGTAACAATGGGACTGGTAGGAGTAAAACAACAGTAGTATCAACAACCTTTTCAGAACTATCTAGAAAATGTTCTAACACAATTTGTTCACTGATATCAAAAGACGGAGAAGACAAACTAGGAATGGACCTAGATAAGTCAAACACTGTTCCAAAACTCATTCTTAGAGAAGGGGGAGTATTATCCGAGGAAACAACCAAAATAAGAGAAACAAGAATATTTGAAACTATAGGAAAAACACTAGAAATAGAAACATGAAGCTGAGATTTAGAAACTTGGGATTCTAATGGAAGGTCCTTCTGTGGGGAAAGTTGTGAATCACCAAGTTGTTCGTATTCTACATTCTCATATTTATCTTGTTCTATTTCATCTTCTTCAGTAGGCTTTTCAGATATTTCTACTTGTTGGATATCCTTAGCTTTCTCAATATTTTGTTGTTCAATTTCAACATCCTCAACCTCTATCTGTTCAACATCAATGTCTTCAATACTAGATTTAGTAACAATAGAAGCCCCTGTAACCTCTTTCTTCTTCCCTCCGTTAGATACAAACTTCATTTTTGGCTTTCATGTTTTGGAGGAAGAAGAGGTGTCACTCTTGTTCTTGGTCCTGTTTTCCACTTTCTTACCTATTTGCTCTTGAGTTTCAGTCTCTGACCCTATAAGAAATTCTTTCAATATGATCCCTTTGCTTTCCAACCATACGTTTGTATTAGCCAAGATCAGCTGAAATCTTTACCTTATAGAAGTTTCCTCTTTGAGTGACCATTTCACTTTTGGAAGAGGTGACACTTCAACATTCTCAGTGTTATATTTGGGATCTAGAACATCCCCATCATCTTCCATTCCATCTGGAACATCTGCAAGGCCCAACTCTTCTATCTGACTCAAATGAAGTCTACAATAGTCTAACTTCCTGATCTCATTCTGTGTCCTAAGATCAACCCAAATATCTTCCACCATTGGCATATAGAAAGTTGACTTTCTTTTGATTTTATCTTGTACCCTCCTGAAGTCAAAACAGTCCCTTTTCTTGAAAGTTTTCATGGTGACCAGCTGCAATTCAAAATCAACTATTTTTGTCTTGTTAGCTGATTGAACTGAGTACCTTCCAATTTCTACAGGAAACTTTATCCTTGACCTTTTTAGCTCCATTTGTTTATTATGTACCACAATCAGCTACCTACATAATTCCATGAGAACAATCTAGTCACTAGGATATCGTAGAAGTATATAAGGGTAAACAGGATAATACCCTACTCTGACATATGTGAAAGTAGGAAATTGTAAGAACAAGCAGCCAAAAGAATTTACAACTTCCCAAGCTTCATCTGAAACCCTCTTCTGAACAAGCTCATTGTCCCATAAGCACATAAACATTGAAAAGAAAGCTACATTAACCCTTCAAAAATGATGGATTGATCCTTTTAGTGTGATTTGAGGATAATACTCATACACAAGAACCAATCTACTATCACCAACTTGAGTAAGACTAGGAAAACTTCTCATACTTGTGGCAGCATATACAAGATATGAGGTCATATAAAATTTGAATGTTGTGTTGACCTTCACCAACTGCTCATGTAAAGCATCATTGATTTGCTCTCCCCAGAAGATTTCCTGTGTGCCCCGGAGAATCACCTTGATGTATGTATACATCCATTCTTAAAACTTGGAGGAAGAAGGGAGTCCTCTAATACGACTCAAAAGTGTGATCAATTCACAAACCTCCTCTACAAAGTCACTCCTAGGGAGATCCTTTGGCCACCTGGTCAGATTGCTCTGAGGAATCTTCAACCATTTACTGTTTATGTATCTTCTTGTAGCTTCCACATCTATATCATAGTCTCTTTGCCCTTGAGCAAAATCAATTTGTACAATATTTTCAATAGGAGGATGCATGAAGATTTTATCAAGAAACTTTGCATCCAACCTCATAATCACATTCCCTTGGGAATCTGTCACAACCCTAGTATCCCTGTTGTAATGGCTAGCCACCTGAAGAACAAACTTAGGGTTATGTGCAGAAACTAGAAAAGAAGCAACCAAGTGAATGTTGCTGTTAATGATCTTCTGCATGTGTCTAGAAGGATTTGTCTATTTAGTTCTGTCCAAAAACTCTGTCATATCCACATGCCCTATCTTTGTATCTCTGATTTTATCAACATTCGACTGTACTGAAGTGACAATGAAGACCCCTTGGTATTTGTACTTCATGATTTTGGCTTTGGATGGAGACGGCTCTGACATTAGCTCTGGAGAGAATTCTGGAAAAGATATCTACCACGGATGTTTGTTGAAAACTACAAAAATCCATGATCTCGCAGTTAGGGGAAAAATGGATAAATTGGGATTACTGCGATTCGATGATCCTAAACAAGGAAGCAGGTGTTGAAGGGCTTGAGTGTGCGCAAATCAAGGTAAAAGGCGAAAGCAAGTTAACAGGCCTTGAAAGGTAAATTTTCCCAGTGTTAGGAAAAATTTAGGAAAACGTGCATGGGCGGTCAAAATGACCACTCCTGCATGGAGGACCATTCGCTCATGTAAAGTCGGTTAAAAAGACTGCTATTGCATGTGTTTGGGGAGATTTATAAGGCATGTGCAAGGTCGGTGAAAAGGACCGCCTTTAAGAGTATTTGGGAAGACATGTGTTTTGATGTAGGAGTGGTGGTTTTCACCGCCCTTACATGAGGGTAAAACAACAAGTTTATGTAAGGCACATGCAAAGGCGGTGAAAAAGTCTGCCGGTGCATGTTAAAGTGAAAAACTTTGATGTATAGTCAGTCAAGATGACCACTAATGTAGGTGTTTTGGAAACTCCAAGTTATATATGCAAGAGCGGGAGTTTCGGCCGCTTATGCACATTGGGAGGTAATGCATAAAGTTTGTGTAAGGGCAGCATTTTTGACCGCCCTTACATGTAGGGAAGACCAAACATATAAAAGAGATGTAAAGGCGGGGGAAAACCCTGTTATTACATACCAAAGAGTAGAAACATGTAAAGTTCATGTGGGAGTGGCAAAAAATGCTGCCCTCACATGAACTATCAACATGAAAATCCAAGGGTAGGAACGTGTATTGGCGGTGAAAAAGGCCACTCATACACATTAGAAAACTATTGGAAAAACCTAAGTTTAACATGGTGATAAAAGTAGGGCACAATGAATCTGCCGCTAATTGAACAAAGAAAGGTGAAGAAAAAAAACACATAAGCACTCTACTTAGGGTTTGAAGATAAACTCAAATGTGCAAAATGATGACCCAAACCAAATAAAAACATTTACATAAATTCAAATGTGCAAAATGATGACCCAAACCAAATAAAAACATTTACATAAATCACAAACAAAAATCATTATTACAAACAAACCCTAATAGAAAGATGGAAATCAACAACGAAAACATGAGAAATGTCATCCTACCTAGAAATAGTAATGAAAAACTCTAGGCATGAAATCTGTACAATCCACAAGCTCTGCAGTTTGATCATCTTCATAAAGTGTTAAATGACTCATTTCGAGAAGTTTGAGGATGAAAACTAAAATGAATAATGACCAAAATGTTTTAAGAAGGGTTAAAAATGAGGTATTAATGGCACCACGAGCGCCATTAATGCCACTTAGAGTTTAAGATTCGGTGAGATCATGCCAAGGTGGTGAAAACTACTGACTGTGCATTAACTAAGTACCTCATGCAAGAGCGGTACCTAGGATCGCCTTTGCATCTTAAACTATGACAGGGAACATGCATGGTCGGCGATAAGGACGGTTGTTGCATGTTAATAGAAAAAAATGAGATAAAATATGTAAAAGTGGAAAAAATAGCTGACATTACATGTAAAACAACAAAACACATGTAATAGCAGTAATTTTGACCACTATTGCATGTGAAAACAAAAACTTTTCTAACACCCCAAAATAGTCAATAATTGATATTTTGACAAGCTTACGACCTAGTCAAATTTTACGATTTTCAAGGAATCGTCCTAGGGAATGTCTCAAACCATTTCAATGATGTTAGGAGACTTTGCATGAGGCCAAGAGGACTTGTCTTGATAAGTGAACTTAGAGTGTAGACTACGAAACAGATAAGTTTTGTAGGGGTTGTCTACAAAAATGAGCGTAGCTAATTTTGAGAACAACAGTTGGCTCTAACTGGGGAGCTTCCATCGATCTAACTTTGAAACAATTGAAGGTAGAAGAATCCAGTCTCTAAGTGCCTTCATCCATGCCATTGGGCCATAGAGTCAAGCTACCAAAATGAAAAAGACTCAAAAGACTAAACAAAAATACAAAAATAAGAACGCAAAACTATACAAATGTACAAATGAAATTATTTGATACTTTAGGGATTGAAGTGCTTCAGATGTTGTCCACTGTGAGGCAGCAAGAATGGTGTTCCATCAAGATACTCCAGCAAGAAGCTATTTTCACCACAAAGTTGATGAATGATGAATGGGCCTCTCCATAGAGAATCAAACTTCCCATGCATTCCTTTTGGTTCTCTCCTCTTGTCCCATAACAAGACTTGATCTCCAATTTGAAAATCACGAGCCTTTGCTTTCTTTTCAAAAAGCTTCTTCACCTAACTTTGATGTTCAGCAATACGATCTACTACCATAGCTCATTGTTCTTCAAGTTCAGTGAGGTACATGATTCTTTTGTCAATAGAACTTTCAAAAGTTCTATCTTCTACTATCTTTGCCAACTTCAGTACCGACAACTCCAAAGTAATAGGTATCTCTGCATTCAGACCATACAGAAGCTGGAATGGTGACATACCTATCACCCTTTTGGGGGTAATCTTGTCTACCCATAAAGCATCAAACAACGCTTTATGCCAAGTTCTCTGATTATCTTCCACCAATTTCCTGATAATAGTAACCAGATTTTTGTTACTAGATTCTGCCTGACCATTTCCTTATGGATAATAGTCTAAAGAGTGAGAACGAATGATCCCATGTTCATAACAAAAGCTAGTAATCTTGTTGGAAGAGAAACAAGTAGCATTATCTGCTACAACTTTGTTTGGGACTCCAAATTGGGAAAAAATGTTTTCCTTAAGAAAATTACGTACCACTTTAGAAGTGGCATGCTTAAGTGGGATGGCCTCCACCCCCTTGGTAAAATAATCAGTTGCGGTGAGAACAAAGTTGTGTCCCGTACTTGACAGTGGGTTCACAGCACCAATGAAGTCAATGCCCCATTACTGAAAAGGTTCTTCAATCACAACTGGCTTGAGAGGTAATGCATCCAACTTAGGCCTTCCAACAAACTGTTGACACAACTCACACCTACGTACCCAATTGTACTCATCCTGAAACAATGTCAGCCAATAGTACCTAGCCCACAGAATCTTATGAGCCATCACAAGTGCAGAAAATGTCCTCCACAAGCAAAATTGTGAACAGACTCCAGAAGTTTGTTTTGTTGCGTTTTATGCACACAATGGAGAAAAACTCCATCAAGGCTTCTTTTATACAAACCATTGTCCCACAAGACATAGTTCACAGCTTTCAATTTGATCATTCTCTTTTCCTTATAGGATAGATGAGAAGGACACTCACCATAGGTAAGAAAATGAGCAATATTTGAATACCTCTCATTTGTAGTAGTGACAAAAAGAACAGTCGGCATATCCTCAACTTCTTCTTTATCTCCTGTCTCTTTTGGTACATTGTCAGCAATCAACTGGCACAAACCTCTGCCACACACAATCTTGGTAGGTTTGATATTAAGATCAAACTCTTGAATCTTGGGAATCCAATTGCCTCTTTTGGTTCCAAACTCCCGTTGAGTCAGAATCAACTTTACTATTGTATCAAGCACCAAAACAACAATGTGTGAATTCAAAATATAGAACCGGAAATACTTTATCGCCTTGACCATGGCATAAGCATGTTTCTCCATATTTGAATATTTCAATTCATGAGCCTTTAGAGGACAACTCATAAATGAAATGGGAGATTCCACACCCTCTTCATTCTGCTGAACAAGGATGGCTGAAAGTGTATGCTCAGAAGAATAACTATATACTACAAAATCCTTGGTATAATTAGGACAAACTAGAACCAGAGCATGAGCTATGGCCCTCTTGATGTCCTCAAATGCTTCTTTACCTTCCACACTCCAATGGAAAGTAATTTTACCCTTCATCATGTTGACAATGTGATGGGTTTCTCCACAAATTCTGGAATGAATCTCCACAGAAAATTTACCTTTCCGAAGAAAGAGTGAATTGCAGTCTTACTAGCAGGCAAAGTAAGACTTTGGATGGACTTGACTCTTTCTAAGTCAATTTTAATTCCTTCTCAGGACACAATATGACCGAGAAGTTTACCTTCAGTAACCCTAAAAATTAATTTCTTAGGATTAAGAGAAATACCATTTTGTCGACATCTTTCCAGCACCTATTGCAAATGATATGCATGATCATGACATTGTTTGGAGAAAATGGTCCAATAATCAAGATATACCACAATGAATTTCCCCATCTCATCTCTAAAAGTGAGGTCCATTGCTCTCTGGAAAGTAGTGCTAGCATTGATCAAACCAAAAGGTGTCCTGTGATATGCAAACGTGCCCCAAGGTGTTGTGAAAGCAGTCTTGTACTGATCTGCTTCACTAACTTCTACTTGATTATATCCCAAAAAATTGTCTAACATAGACAGCATTTATGAACCAGTCACAGTTTGCAACACTTGGTCCATAATGGGTAGGGGGTAGTTAGCCTTTAGAGAAGACTGGTTGAGATTCCTGAAATCAATGTAGATATGGATTTCTTTGTTCTTCTTTGTTACAGGAACTATATTCGTGATCTAGGTAGAATGATGAATAGGAAAGATTATTCTTGCATTCAACATTTTTTGAATCTTAGAAAGAATAGTACCTGATATTTTGGGATTATATTGCCTCTGTTTCTTCTTGTGAGGCAATGACCCAACCTTGAGAGGAATTTCATGCTGAATCTCCTTAGGCTTGAAGGACTTCAAGTCATCATAAGAATATGCCAAGACATCAATGTAATGGCAAAGGAGTGTAGTGAATTTGAATTTCTCATCAGTAGTGCAACACTTCCCAATGTTGACCATTTTGGGATTTGCCTCAGAACTCAAATTTACTTGTTCAAATTCCATAGACAAACTTGAATCAAGTTGTTGTTGTTGTTGTTTAATGTATCTATCATGCTTATCAAATAGCTTTTCTAGGGAAACCAAACCTTTTGGAATCTTGTTCCCTTTTAGCTGAAGAAACTCTTCACCAGTTTGTGAATCTACTTTGGAAACGTATTCCTGTGGTGGAGATTCATTACCTTCAAAATAGAGCTCATCAAAGCTATCCGTCTTGTCCAAGAAAGCTATGATTTGATTATCACCATTGAACACCTGCCAATGGTCAGCATTATCCAATACACTTGGTCGGAAAACCAACTCAATTGTGTACTTGTTACCTTTGAAGTCTTTAAGGGGAACCATGAGGGTGGCAGAGACAACTAATGAATCAGCATGATCATTAAACTCTCTTGGTATTGCAGAAATGTCAAAAGCATCAAAAACTTTGATGCAATCCCAAACATGGTTACAGTAGTACCTCAACCTTTCATTTTTGGTCTGATATAAATTTCTCACTTGGCAAACCACTAATTCAGCATCTTCTTGAGCATGAAGATTTTTAACACCTTTAGTATGAGTAGCCTCCAATCCGAGCAATAATGACTCGTATTCAGCAGTGTTATTGGTATTGTCAAATTGCAGCTTGTATGAGAAAAGGAAGATATCAGCTTGTGGATATATCAAAACAATTCAAGCTCTAGAACCGGTAGAGGAACAACTGCCATCAAATTCTAAAACCCAAACATCATTTGAATTTCTTACTTTGATGTTTCTGTTACTAGTGGATTCTTCATCATCAGAAAGAGAAGATTCTGGCATCACTATGCTCTCATCTAAACTTTCATCTAATTTACTAGAAATATCCTCTGATTCTGCATCTGAAATGTTGGAGCTCTTGTCTAATGAACTAGAAGTATCTTTAGTAGACAAGAAATAATTACCCATTCCCGAGGACTCAAACAAAATTTGGACTTTGGGATTTGCCGTTTGGGTAACAATATATTTTGCTTCTTTCTCAGGAAGCAACTTTTGCATGATGCCTTTCATAGGTATCCTTGCTTCAGACAGTTCCATGTTTAGTTATCCACCCACATCTTTACAAAAATTACGCCTGAGCAAAATGCCATAAGAGGCTAGAACATCAGCCACTAGGATGGTCATCTTAATCCTCTTGTCTGGAAAGGCTGCAAATGCAAATTGGGCATCTTTGATTTGGCCCAACAATGGCACTTTGTTTATTTTCCATGGAGAAACATCTCCCAAAGGTCTTAGTTAAGGTGAGGCCAAGGGCGTCTGCCACTTTGGCAGGCATGACATTATTGGAGGCCCTAGAATCTATTATGCAATTGCTCAACTTATGACCATTTACCAATAGAGAAACATAGAAAGGTTCTATTTTTCCTGGGGCAACAAGGGGAGTAGTGACAAGATTATTTTGGGTGGATTTGTTCTTTGAGAAATCATGGGCAACTTTTGGAAGGTCTTGTCCTGTAGGGACAGTCTTGTTTTTGACGTATTTAGCTAACCTATCAAACTGTTTGAGATTAGCTTGTAAATACTCAACCTCAGACATTTGGATTTTGGTCTTCCTAGCATGATCTATTATATCAAATAGCTGAAATCAACTAGGGATAGAGGAAGGAGATCTATCATTTTGGGTTTTATTAGGGTTAGTACTGGTCTGAGGGATAGAAGTAGAAGATACAGGATTGTTAGATGTACTTACTTGCTTATTGCCAACTAGGTCCTTCGACTGAAAAGGCAACGGAGTTCCCCGTTTGGCAATTGAGATCACTGGTTGAGGATCCTCTCTTGCTTTTCCTTTATCAACTTGCTGATTTGAGTGATTCTGGGACCTAGTAAAAATAGCATATGCTCCATCATATACTTCTTCTTTTTCAGCTTCATCTTGGTAATTCAGAAAGCCAATGGTAGAGTCACCAGCTAATTCTTCTTCTCCTTCTGTAAAAAGATTAGCATCATTCTCCTAGTCAAACTTGGGTTGGAAAGAATGGTCATGTTCTACTTCATAATAGCCAACTGCTGAGTTGACCAACATTACTTCAATGGTGAGCTTCCCCTATGTGGGTGGAAGGCGATTTTGTTGCCCTTGATTTCTGGCAGCATTGCCTTGATACGAATTGTTAGGAAATGTTCTCCTTGGTATATCCCTATAAGAAGGAGGGGCATACATACCTTGTGACATTTTCCTTTTTAGAGCTAGCAACTCATTTGCTAACTTTTGCACCATAGGATCCATGGTGCTCGTGGAAGAATTATCAGCAGAAGAAGGACCTATGTTTCTGTTAGAATCTCTTCTTATCTTACCCACAAGGATAAGATCATCTTCAACTTTAGTAGCCAAAATTTGAGCTGTGAGAAGATCTGTGGGGCCAGCCCACCTTAGTAGAAAGCTCACCTCGAAAAGCTAAGTATTGATAAAGAAACACTTAAGATTCTCCATTGTTGGCTGAATGGCTATAGGAATCCTGTTTGTCAGCTTATTGAACCTAGCGATGAAATCTCGCATGGGTTCATGTGGCTCTTTCTTCATCTATGTTAGTTGTGCTAACAAGGCATGTGCATCTTCTGCAGGTTTGAACCTAGCTTTGAACTTGCTCTTGAGAGTGTTCCAACTCGTTATAGTTTGAGCTTGAAGATGGTAAAACCAATCTACAGCAGTACCTTGCATTGTTTCCACAAAAAGTCTTACTGCTACATCTTCATGTTCGACACCTAATACACTAAAAGCTATGTAGAAGGCTGCAATGTGTTCATCCGAGTGGACTTTCCCATCGCCATAGAACTTAGGAAAATTCTTTCTCGAACTATGAGGTAGTTCATGAAATGGTGGGGTTAAATTCAAAGGACCAAAAGTGTTACCCCAAGGGCCTTGGGCTGCCATGGTGCACTGATCAAAGGGTGGGATAACAAACCTCTGTGGAATATGAATAGAAAAAATTGTTAGGGTTAGCCGGCAAAAGATATCAATTAAATGCAAATAAAGATTAAACAGAGAAATGGAAATACATAGAAATAATAATAGCGAGAGACAATTTTAACGTGGTTCACCCAAACTCGGGCTACATCCACCAAACAGAGAGTCCAACATTATTATCCAGTAAATCAAACCGATTACAATCAGCAATCCCTGCAACTCAATACCGCTGCAAAATGCTACAATACAATATCAAAACCCTAACCCTTAGCCACTTTTTATCAAGCTTTTTGTCGGTTACAAAATAGGGTTTTCTTATGTCGGTCAATGAAAAAATTAACTCCCGGTGCATTATAAAATAATAAAAAACTGTGTGAGGTTTCAGGGGCGTTGCCCCCGACCCCCACGGGGGCGCTGCCCCTCGACCCCGCCCTATATCGCGACAAGGAACGCGCCAGGGCGCTGCCCCTAGACCCCGCAAGGGGCGCTGCCCCTTGACCCCGTCTTGGGGGCGCTGCCCCCAAACCCCCGCAAGGGGCGCTGCCTCTTGACCCCGTAGGAATTTGGGGGGAAACCGCGCCGATAAAAGTGGGGTAAATATAACCTCCGAGTCTGATTAGGCTCCATATAACAACAATCTCCCACTTTGAGACTGATCATAACACCACTGACCCTGTAGCTCCCACTGGAAATAAGCACCCTGGACTCTGCTATTCTATTTTTGTTGTGTTCAGTCTAGAAGACCAACCGAAGCTGAAGAGGAGCTCAGCTTCTCCCTTGTCACTACCTTTGTAAACATATCTGCTGGATTGTCATTTGTATGTATCTTTGCCAGCTGTAACTGTCCATCATCCAACACCGACCGAATGAAGTGAGACCTCAACTGTATATGTTTGGTCTTTGAATGCAAGGCAGAATTCTTTGCAAGATGTATGGCACTCTGGCTGTTTGTAAACAAATAACTGTTAAACTGTTGTGTGCCCAATTCATTCATGAAAGATTGCAGCCATATCATCTCCTTGCTTGCCTCTGTTGCAGCTACATATTCTGCCTCTGTGGTGGATAAAGCAACCACCTTTTGCAACCTGGAAATCTAACTTACCACTGTTCCACCTACAGTAAAGACATAACCTGTAGTACTCCGCCTGGTATCAATATCTCCTGCCAAATCTGAGTCTACATAACCTGCTAAATCAGTATTAGAGCCCCCAAAACATAAGTGTTTATTGGATGTACCTCTCAAATACCTGAGAATCCATTTTACCGCATTCCAATGCTCTAATCCGGGATGACTCATATACCTGCTAACGACTCCTACAGCATGTGCAATATCTGGTCTCGTGCATACCATGGGATACATTAAACTGCCTACAGCTGAAGTATATGGTACCTTGGACATTTTCTCTTCCTCCTCTTGTGTCTTAGGACACATGTCCTTAGTCAATTTCAAATGACCAGGCAAAGGTGTGCTGACAGCTTTTGCATTCTCCATGTGGAATCTCTGCAACACCTTTTCAACATAAGCAGCCTGAGATAGAGTCAATTTTCTATTCAGCCTATCTCTGCAAATTTTCATAACAAGGATTTGTTTTTCTGCCCCCAAATCCTTCATATCAAATGATTGTGCCAACTGCTATTTTAACTCTCTTATGTGATCCATGTTAGACCCAGCTACAAGCATGTCATCAACATATAAACATAAAATAATGTAGCTGTCATTATCTAACCTCTTAAAATAAACACAATGGTCAGAATTACACCTGTTGTAGCCTCGCTCAGCCATAAAACTGTCAAATTTCAAATACCATTGGGTCAGTGCAAGAAGTTGGGTCCACTTTTTGGCCAAAAAGTGGAAGTGTTTTCCCTGATTTTCAGAATTTGTCGCATTTGACCTTAAAATTTGAAGCACTTAGAAATGGAATCTTTAAAAAAGTCACTAAATATAAAATGTAGTACTCGGAGTCTAGTTTCTAAATATGTAATTTTTTTCAATACCCAGATGATACAAATTAATCTTCAATAGGTATTTCTAAAAACCACTATTTAAAAGTCATTTTTTTTTACCATACCATGCACGTGTACGACCAACATAATTTGACCTAAATAAAATTATTTTTCAAAATCCTTTTGGAAAAACATGTGTAGTACAGTGAAGTTTGATGAGGATATTTTTTTATAATTTTTTTCTAAATAATTTTTTTTTATTAATTTTTTATTAGGCCTAATTGGTATTTTTGAAAACCCCTCGTGTACGACCAACATAATTTGAGCAAAAAAAATCATAAAATTAAATTTTTTTTTTTATTGTGTAAAGAATGATGTGTAGATTGATGACATATAATTTTTTTTTTAAAAAAATTTAAAAATTAAAAGTTATTAAAAAAATACAAACACCTGTCATTTCAAGTTTTTGGACTAGTTTGCTTATAAATTAAATAATAAATAGAAGAACATGTCCAATTACAAAAAAAATTATATATTTGAAAACTAGACAATGTCATCTGTAATGGGTTTTCATTTCGTAAAAAAATTAAAAAAAAAAAGCCCTCAGCCATATAGGTAAACTCAGTGTTTCTTCTTGTTTTGTACTTAGAAAAAAATTTGTAGGTCCAAGGCTCAAGGTCGGTCAACCATGCCTATCCCGAGCCTAAAACCCAAGCAAAGGTCAGGGAAAAAGTGACGGAGATTTCTAATTTCAAATAACGGGTACCCGTTATAAAACGGGTACGCGTTACATAACGGGTACCCGTTATAAAACAGGTACGCGTTACATAACGGGTACCCGTTATTTAAATAACGGGTACCCGTTATATAACGGGTACCTGTTTTATAATGGGTACTTGTTTCTATTATACCCGTTATTTCCCATATTAGGGAAAAAAGTACTTTCCCTGTATCCTTGCAACTTGCAAGTCTGATACGTACGGCGCGATAGCGACAATTTCTACATTTTTTTACATACAATTATTTTGTGGAATCTCTTAACAGGTCATATTCTATTCAGATTTTGAAAGGAGTCAATCATATGAACAGTTCTGAAGTGAAATCAAGTGCATGAGCTATTTTCAAGAGGAATAAAGCAAGAGAGTTTTTGTTTTTACATCTACCTTTTACTTCAAAATCTATGGAACAAAGGATCTACATCTAATTCTACTTCAAAAGTTCAAATAAGGACATCAATTATGAAATTGGATTAAGTATCAATTGTTATTTTATCAAGAGGGCTTGGTAATCATGGGATCAAATCAACGTCAAAGAAAAAAATAAAGGAGGGTAATGGCACCTCAAGAAATTGAAGCAAATAGAGAGAAGGAAGCCAAAAGGCAAAGAGATAGAAGAGCAAGGATTCAAGAGATGAAGAATATTGAAGCATCTAGTTCCATGAGTATTGAAGAGAAAGACATTCAAGAGAGTAAAAATGATGGGATGAATGTAGATGATGCAAATGCGGAAATGGTGAATTTGGAAGAAAATGTGTCTATAGAAACAAATGCATGTATGTCTTCAAACCCAACTTTTGAAGATATGGAAAATGTGACTATACAAACAAATCCAGGTATGTCTTCACAGCCAACTTTCAATGTTATGGAAAACAGGACTATAGAAACAAATCCAGGTGTGTCTTTGGAGCCAACTTTCAATGATATAGAACACACGACTATAGAAACAAATCCAGGTGTGTCTTCGGAGCCAACTTTCAATGATATGGAAAACACGACTATAGAAACAAATCTAGGTATGTCTTCAAACCCACCTATTGATGATATGAATGAGAATGATATCCCTTTTAGGAGTGAAAATGAAAATGTTTTATTTGAGATTGAAAGAAATGTCTTAGATAATCTTCCTGGTAAGATTTCTTGGAGGCAAATGAGAACTCATGCAAATAGATTATATAAAGATTTTTTTTATAGAAAAAGTCTTGGATTTCAATGTCAACTTATGATGCAATTGATGAAGATGTGGAAATTGCGAAAAGTAATGAAAAAGTTAGGCATATTTGTAAAACCTAAAAAAAAGATGAATCAATGAAACAAGTTTTATCTAGTGTTGCTAATGCTATTGATTCTATTGGTAAAAAGAGTCGATCTAAAGATAGAAATGCAGCACGAAGAGCTATATCAACTGCTTTAGTCAATAAATCGTCTTCTAATAAAAGAATGATAAGTAAGACAAGTGAAATTCTAAAGATAAATCCTAAAACTTTGAGAAGAGCAGCAAAGAGAAGAGAATCTATTGAAAAAGATCCAATTAACCAATGTTGGAGTTTTAGTGGTAGACTCCCAAGGTATGACATGAAATTAAATAGTGAAATCAAATTTTTAATTGAAAAATATTGGCATGATAATACAAGGGTATCATCTAATGTTAGAGATGTTTTAAAATTACGAGTGGGGTCTAAAATTCGTGATCCTCATCCAAAACATCTATTAGACATGACTCAAACTGAATTATATAAAAAATTCTTAGATGATTTAGTGTTAGAACCTTTTAATATTACCATAAGCCAAAGATCTTTTGAGAAATGTAAACCTTGGTATGTGAAAATTAATAAACAACGAATCTCTTGTTGTTGTAAAACTCATGTGCAATTTCGTTATTATTATGATCTTTTTCGATATATACATTCTACTTTGCATACTAACGAAATTATGCAGGAATGTGGTATTAATATGCCACCTCAAACAATTAAGGAGTTTGTAGCAGGTTTGTTTTGTGAAACATCTACTGGATACTTATTTTATTCAAAAGCATGTATTTCTAGACAATGCAATAGATGTGGCAACTTTTCATTATTAGGAGAACGTATGCATGAAAATATTTCACATGAATTTAGACAACAATTAGTGGATGTGAAAAGATTCAAGAATGTTGAATATTCTTTAAAAGATGGAAAAATTGGAAAGCGTTGTGAGTTAGTCACTGAGAAAATTTGTGTGCATGCATTCATCAAAGATTTTAAGGATAATATTGTATCCAAATATGTCAAACACTCCCAATATGCTCGGTGGCTTGATGGACAATTTCATTCATGTAAAAACACCTTTCCAATTGGAACTATCCTATCAGTGGTTGACTTTGCAGAAAACTATACTCTTGCTCCACAAGAGGAAATTCAATCTCAGTATTATAATTCAGTGCAAGTGGCCATATTTGTTCATATTGTATATAGACATGCAGATGATAGTACAGAAGATAATAGAAAAATTTTGAGGGAGTATCATTTCTATTTGAGTGATAACCGGTTACACTCTTCAGAGTTTGTGCAATATTGTTTCACAAAATTTTATGAAAGTTTAAAAGAAAGAGGAATCTAGATGACACAACATTTCATATGGTCAGATAATTGTATAGGGCAATTCAAAAATGGAAGAATGTTTTATTGGCTATGTAGGGCTCACAAAGAAATCAATATCCAACATATGTGGAGTTTTTTTGAAGCTGGACATGGTAAAGGAGAACATGATGGAGCTGGAGCATGTGTGAAAAGAGCTCTTGCTAGAGAGCAACTAAAATTTGAGGATACAACCAAATTTAGAGATGCACGTGCAATTGTGGATTGGTGTAATGAAAAGTTATCTACGGGATCAAGTCAAAACTCTACAATTCGACGATTCTTTTGGTTAGTTGAAGAAGAGAATATTCCTACTCGACTTGATTGTGAGACAATAACTGGATCAACAAAATGGCATTCATTTAAGAGTTCAAATGCAAGCACATGGACTATATGGACTAGGGAGCTTGCATGTTTTTGTCAATTTTGTATTACAGGTGATTGGGGAGCATGTGAAAATACAGAATGGGTTGAAGAATGGAAACAAAGATCCTTGACACCTACAGAAACACAAGATCAACTTGAAACAACAATTAAAGATGATAATCAAATGTTTGCATCAGATGACTATGATCGTGTTTCAGACCTTGTACAAGAAGGTACTTTTGTTTTCAATTTTTTTTATTGTCAATTTTTTGTACATCCTGTATATAATTAATTATATATGTATGCATCCACAAATTTATGTGATTTAGGTACATGTCATGTCACTTTATTGAATTACATAATTTTTTTGTAGGACATGTCTATGCTGTTATTGCACCTGAGGGCAATGAATTGGAAACTGAGTATTGGTTGGCTCGATGTGTTGAGACAAAACAAAAGTTGTTACATCCTAGAGTGGATGATGATAACATGGAGTATCCAACAGGTTCTGTGGTTGTTGTTGGCACTTGGCTACGAAAATATCTAATAAGAAGGAATGGTGTGCCTGCATTTGAAGATTATGAAACACATAAGAAGATCATACACTACTCACATTTGGTTGTGGCAACAAATATAAAACTAGTCAGATATCAAGGCAAACCTTCTAATAAACAGTTATGGACACTTTCGATGGAAGAACATGAGTCAATTATAGATGCATTACAAAAAAATGAGGATGCAGATGGTACAATGGAATAAATTTTCAGGTAAGTAAACAATACTCTTACATCCCCAAGTTAAATTCTTTCATTCTCATTTTAGCTTCTATATTATTCCCCTTGTCTTAAATTTTGTATCGACCCATGGAAATATATAGTTAATTTACTTGTACATTTGAACATTACTTTTTGCAGGTGTATCCTAGACAAGTAGTCAAATGTGCATGATTGTCAATAGGAGTTATCACCATACAAGTATGTGAGGTTAATTTTGTAATCTTCAACTAAAAGTGAATGCAAATTAGGTAATTACATATATATATACTCAAATATTTATCATCCATCATCTAAAGACACCCGCTTGTACATCCCCTTAAGCCATCCTCTTCCATCCCCTTAAGCCATCAAGTTTTATTTTATACTTTGTAAATTGACTAGTGTACATCTCTCCAAGTAAGCTATCCTCTTTTGTATTCCCTTAAGACATCCTCTTCTAGCTCCCCTTTGAATTAATCATCTTATACATCCCCTAAATCCATCTTCTTATGTATCCCCTTAAGACATCCTCTTAGCTCCCCTTAAGCCATCGTCAAGTTGTATCCTCTTTTTTGTTATTTAGTACATATTGCATTAATATTTTGTGTTTTTGGTACATATTCTTTCATTCTCATTTACATTCATTATTTCTTGCAGATGTATCCTACAAGTAGATTTTTCCATGATTGCCACTACAAGATTTGATCATAATGTAAATTGTAGATCAATTTTGTAGTCATGTCAAACTAATGTTAGTCAAGAGGTTTTCACAGTAATTGATGATCAAGTATATTGTGTGGATAAGATTCAAATGAATTTCCTTAGATAGTTTCTTCTTTAAAAGAGTTCTAGTTTCTCTACAAGAATTGTTCATGCTACTTCTTGAATAATTTCAAATTGTGATAAATTTATTTGTATCTTATATTGTGTGGATAAGAAAATTGAATTTCTTTGTAGTTTTTTCTTTAAAAAAGTTAGTTTCACTACAAGAATTGAATACTACTTGAATAATTAAATCCAAATGTGATAAATTTTTTTGTAGCTTATATTGTGTGCATAAGATTTAAATGAATTTCCTTAGATAGTTTCTTCTTTAAAAGATTTAGTTTCTCTAGAAGAATTGAATGCTACTTCTTGAATAATTTCAAATTGTGATAATTTTTTTTGTAGCTTATATTGTGTGGATACTTGATTTGAATTGAACCTTTTAGTTTCTTCTTGATTTGAATTGTTTGAGATTTGTGATGGAGGCTTGCAAAGAGCCATTCATGGTTGAACTTTGTTGAACATGCTTGGGCAGAGCTTAGAGACTTAATATAGGTATTGGTTGGTTGTTGCACAGAACTAGCTATGTGATTAGTATAGTGTTGGAGTCATTTAAAGTAGGTTGTATTAGACAGAGCCATACATGGTTGAAGTCCACAAAGAATGATGTCTTTTGGAGACAAAGCTTAGAAAAGTTGGTGGCATCTTGAAAGCAAAAGTGTTGATTGTATGTAGGTTGATACAATTATTGAGAGTCCTTGATAGAGGTATAGATTGCAAATAGACCGGAGCCATGTTGTAAGTTTACAGTAAAGCTTGTGAAGCCGGTTGGTTGATAAAGATTCAAAGCATTATGACTAGCTAGATAGTTGATTATGGTTGGAAGAGAGGTTGCATGCAAAGTCAATTGGGATTGTTGCAATAAAATTTTGGACTACTATTTAAGTGGTGTTTGGAACCCATGCATGGAGCTCTCATCCTTCATTCTCCACCATTGCAAGAGGAGTTGTAGGTCATGATCCATTTTAGAGAATTGTGCATTTGGATAATTTAAGTCATGTTAAGGCTATGTAAAAGCCATTATATATTATGAATTAGTGTCATTAGAAGCATTGCTCATTTTTTTGAGAATTTTATGCCTAGTTGAGAGTTTCTCCCAAGTTTGAATTCTTGTGTTGTATACTATTTATTTATGTGTGATGCAAGTTTAAATGTTCCACATTTGAGATGTTGTCTTAGTCTTTTAATACACATTTTAGATAGCCATTAGAGGTGGTTGATTGAAGGTAAAGGAAGTTGGAAGTATCTCATTTTTATATCCATATGTGATGTATCGAAGTGAGGCATCTAGCTACGGTCCCGAGTTTATGGATTAATTGTCATTTGTTCTATACAATGTGTAGAGGTCTAGAAATGTGTCAACTTTCATGGACTAGAGAATGCAAAGTGTCCCAAGGTTCTTTTGGTGGAGCTTGTAGGTGTGTTTGGGAATGGTGTGCACAATAGGGCCTATGACAAATGGAAATCTCTCTATGAGGAGTGGGACGTTCGATGCATTAGGGAGTGCCAAAGCTCCCTCAAGATGTTGATGTGGTTTGGTGTTTTGTTTGTTTTTTAGCTTTCTATTAGTTGTGTTGGAATTTTGTGCTTGCTATATGTATTGGGGTATTGATATATAGTTGCATATGGGTAGTTTAGAAACCTTTATGGGATGTTGTGCTTTCTACTGCTATGCCTAGTCTTGGGTTGTTAGCACACTCATTTATATATGTTTTCTAAACTATTTAGTAAGGATGGGTCCCCTAAGTAGAACACCTATATTATAATTCAAAAAAATTAAACCAAACAAATATGAAATCCACACTAGGAACTAGGTATGTTGAAGATGTAAAGTAAATTTGAATTGGGAAAATATTCATAGGAATCTCTTCTTTAATTCCTTTCCTTTATGAGAAACTATATGTGATTCAACTTCCAAAGGCCAAGGAAGTTTTGGCTATTATAATGGTTAAGTAAGAAAGATGATAACAAAGTCTCGGTTGCAAATTAATAAAATTTCAAGGACTATACAAATGATATATATCAAGAAGGTTTTGTAATCAAAGGATGACCACAATCATTTAAAGGAACATGTATCTCAATTAAGGCTAACTAGGTGAGTCTAACATCTTTATCATTTTATCGTGATTTTGTAGGTTTATCCTAGGTAAATTAGCTTGTTATAAAGTGCCCTAAATTTATCTATCAGATAATTGTAACACCAAATTTATCCATTAGATAATTGTAACACCAAACTTAATTTAGGTTTGTGAGGTAGTTAATAGATTGTTCACTATGCATAATGATCATACTAGAAGAGGTGGATTAGGCCCATAATTGGCCAAGGTTGCTTTGAATAAGGTTAAAACAAGGAGATACCCATGTTGATATTCACACCCTTTGGTCCACACCTACATTGGGATGGATTAAGCTTGAAATTTTGATGGGTAGCCAAGGGTAATCCTAGTGAAGTAGGAGGAGTATGTTTATTAAGAGATGATAAGGGAAAACCTCTACCTATCTTAGCTTATGATTTTGGTGTCAAGAACAATAATATGGTAGATTCTAGGGTGATGATATCCAGGGCCTCAAGATGACTTGGAAACTAAACAAGATATCCCTTAGTGTGGAAGGAGATTCCAAGATCAACATTGATCATATGAAAAAGCATAGATGAAGCTCAAGTGGTTATTGGAAACTATTCTATTGGAATCTAGAAACTTGGTGAATAAGTTTAAATCTATCTCCTTCAAACATATCAAACGAAAAGGTAATTATATTCTAGACTAGGCAGATAATGGAAGAAATCATTAAATTGCTCCTAGACATCTAGCATTTGTTGGGAAGAATAATTTTGTTATGTATTCAACTCAATCCCTAAGTTGTGCCTCCATGCTATCAAATGTTACTTGTATCTACCTTCTATACAATGATATTGAAGGGGTAGAAGGTTAGGCTAAGGATTTCTATATTGCTACTTAGATAAATTCCACAACTTCAATGTGTGGCATGAGCATATGCACAAAGCCTTGGAGGATATTTCTACGATAATGAAGATAAACCTTCATCTTGATGCTAAATTGGATGATTCTATCTACTATGAGAATTAAGATGAGGAGGAGGTGACATAAATCCCTCCTATCAAATTTGAACAATGTTAAAAATGTCAAGGAAGTGGTAGAGGCTTTGTAAGGCTTGTGTAAATTTTAGTTTATTAGTCCCACCACCCTAGGATAAAGTTTTTTAGTTTATTAGTAATTCTAACACTACTTCAACTTATTACTCTAGGGTGAGGGCCACTATAATTTTCCCTACCACTAATATATCTTAAGACACCTATTGGTTTATGTTTGATGTCATTGTAGTATGTACCTTTTTAAAGATAGATAGTATATTTTATGGAGTTTGAGATAATAGGGAATATCACAAACTTTTATGGAATAGTTGATGTCATGATATGTGGTGTTTCAATTCACATATTTTAATAGAAACTCTTTAGTAAATTGATGGTAGTATGTTCTTGGCAATGACACATTATTTTAGAAAAGAATCACATCCTTAAGGTTGAATCCATTTTTGGCATTTCTAGTGAGACAAATTTGAGAGGGATAACACATATAACATAGATGGATCTACTAAACACTTTGTTACTAAAATCCAAACTTTTGGCATTCTTTTTGTTCACTATTTCAAGAAAAACTATTGAACCATAATGCATTTAATCACTTCTTAAAAATTTAAAAATGTAGTAGAGAGAAATCTTCTAACATACATCTCAATTAAATAATTTATAATCTAGAAGTGAACAATGAAGCATATTTAACATATTTAACAATGAAGCATATTTAACATACTAAACTACATTCAAGCATATATACTCAATAATATATACATGTAGATCTAGATCTAGATAAGTCCATGAAATACTATAAAATATCTAGGTAGGACCCATGAAATGTGTAGTTTAAAACATCTACTCATCATCAGCATATAAATAAATACAAATCACAGTTCATGAAATACTGAAATATATCTAGAAGAACATGTCATAGCAAGTTCGACATAGATAGTCAAAGTCCTGGAATGGCATATATAAAAAATAATGTGCACATCATACAGTTTAGTCTATGAAATAAAACTCTATGTCAGGGATGATCATCACTCAAGTTCAAATCTGAAAGAGGCCTCTTTCTTCCTCGTGAAATGGATGGATCTACCTCATGCTGTACACACAAGAGAAAGAACTTGCAATCAGATTTAAAATTTTTTAAAATGACATATGAAATTAAATATTTAAATGTAGGCTTTAAAGTGTGCATTTAAATTACCGTCTCACTTTCCACATTTTGTTGTGCAGGTGGTATAACTGTTTCATCTTCATGACCAAAAGTTTCACTTGCTAATTGCTAGAATTTCAAATAAAGCAAGTTTGAAATAAGTTACAATTTAAAATTAGCATATAAAGACCTAGAAATTGCACATATAGAAAATTTTAAAGTAAAGTTTAGGACCTGAAAATGTGTAGATGGCTCATGAATTTGTCCCTGAGTACCAACCTGACCAATAGTCTCACTCCTATCATCCTGCACTTACATATATATGGGTGCATATATACATTTATATAAACTCAAAAAAAGAAACTTAGTACAAATTTAGTACAATTTTTTAAAACACACACCGGGGAATACTCAGGCATAGTAGCTGTCGATGGAGGATCAATGGAAGAAACACCTGAGCCAGGTGGTCGATCAGACATGGGAACTGCCACATGACCTGAGCCTTGCTGCAATAGTAGTGTTTCACATACATGTATGTATATAGTTATTTATTTAATTATACACAGTAAATGTTAATTTAAAATATAATATTGATAAGTTTCAAAAGAAAAATGAAACTAGAATTAGATACATATGGTTTTAGGGTTAAGATATATTGGTTTACCCTGTAAGGTGTGCCAACCTCTACAGCTGTCGATGCAAAACTCAATGTATCAAATCGTGATGTGGCCCTAGAGTGACTTGAGATCTGTACAACAAATAGTTTACAATTATATAAATTAATTCATTAAATTATTTATAAAAAAATTGATCTATGTTCAAATTATACACTTGAAATATTTAATAAAATGTGGTCAATGTACCTGTGTAGGATTATCATCTGAATATAGTAGATCCAAGTATGACTCCACTCCCGCTGTAGCTGCATCTGATGTGGATGTAGGAGCAGGACCATAACATGGTTGATTGCAATTTGTACACAAATGTGCCCCTGATAGGCCTGGGGCTCTATGCTGAGATGCATCGACTCCTCCATGATGCTCTCCACCACTGAATTTAGCTGCCATGTGGGCAGCTTGTTCAGTGAGATTGCCTGAGAGTCTACTCAATACTCCTAATGTCGACAAAACTGACTGTTGCTGAATAGGTGCAGGAATCGTGGGCAAAACAGGAGCAACCATAGGAGCAGGAGGAACAGGTCGATTGGGGTCAACTCGTGCCCCTGGTCTGTGTTGTGGCATGCCACGACCAACACCCTGAAAATCTCTCATATCAAAATAATTGGGTTTTTGACCCAATTGAAACTCCACCCATAATTTTCTCAAAAAATATAGCGGCACCTCACAATTAGCATGTGGTGGGTGATCAAACACCATCCACCACTGATCCCAAAAATGTCTCGAAATCCCCTCATGCGTACACCACTTAATTGATATTCTTTTTTTTGTTGTAGCTATAGGTTGATTAGTTTTTGGGTGACGAAAAAATGGGGCTAATGTTTGTTTTGTAATGTGGAGGTCATGGATGTCTTTATATGAAAGACCATCTGCATAGAATTGCCTCCTCTCCTCCCGCCAAAGCTAAAATCTATTTAGGTCTGCATCGATAGACCTAACAGAATCAATAATGGTTTGCATCGAATATGCAAACCGAACCACATGTGGAGGCATCAAGTGAGTTTGATTATTAATCAAATTAATGTTCTCCTCAATTGTATTAATATTTTCATTAATGTTTTGCCGCAATCGGGCCTCATCAAATGGAGGGGGTGGGGGGTTTTGAGGTGGAGGGGATGGGGGGTTTTGAGGTGGAGAGGGTGGGGGGTTTTGAGGTGGATCATGGGGTGGGGGGTTTTGAGGTGGATCACGGGGTGGGCGGGTTCCATAAAGAATGTCATCTATTAAAAATTCATCTAGACTCTGGTCATCCATTAGATCTGTCTCCTACAAATTTTCAAATATGTAAATTCATATAAAAAACTTACAAATGTATAATTTCACAATTTATATATATATATATGTATATTGAAAACTTACAAACAAATATCTATAAATTTAAACTTAATCTAGAATAGATCTATAAATGATTTAGTTTAAAATATCCATGAATTCAGAGAGCACGTAATACTTGAAAATTAAACACATGCACAAGTTTATCATATAATATGAACAATCAAATGATGATGCCTCATACCGATGTCTCCTTAAATTAATCCAACATTTCCCTAAAATATTATATTCTCCTTCCTACTTCATTCCTCTTTAACCATTTTTTAGAGGGTTTTTGAACTATAGAATTGGTATTTATAGATAAAATATGGAATAATTAGAAAAAAGATCTCACAAAAATTACCAAGAGGAAGTTATGCAAAAAATTACAACATAAAGCTATGTCTAAATTTTTAGATCATTAAATTCACATAGTGGACAAGGTTGCAGGTTCTAGGTCCTAGTCATACACCAAGGTGTCACTCTACCTAACAAGGTCTCAAGTCGTATCATCATTTTTCTCAAAATTATAATGGAAGTTACATTTTGACACCTTATATAGTCTAAATTTAAAAGTGCATGCCAAGTGTATTAGATTCCCATTTCTCTATTAATCAGGCTACTTCTAGCTTCTAAGTTAAGCTCAATTGTGATGGTGTGACATGAAGATGTCTACGTGATGCCCTGACATTATAGGTTCCTATTTCTCTTCCTATATTAACTCCAATTTTACTATAGGCTTCTCATGTGTCTCAAAAGAGCGGTACAGATTATGACTTAATTGAACATTGCATGCTACTTTTATACTACATTTATTACCAATACTACATTTATAACAATAGTGACCTTGTTAAAGACTACATTTATACCAATACTACAACATTGTATTCCAACAATATGAGTTACCTTCTGCTGAAGTGTAAAAACCCTAAAATATCATTTTGAAACCTTATTAAATGTTAATTTCCAAACCCTAATATGAGAATTTGAAACCCTAAAATGTCATTTTAAAACTCTATTACATGAATTTTCAAACCCTAATACATCATTTTGATACCCTAAAAGGTGAAAAGTTCAAAGCCCTAAACATCTAAGTTTTAGAACCCTAAAATTTATATTTGAAACCCTAAATTGTGGATGTCAAGTTCCCTAAATTGTAAATTTGAAACTATAAAATGTGGATGTCAAGGGTAGAAGAATGTTTTCCTCAATATTTTTAAATGAACTAAGGGTAGGCGAAGGATTAAGGAATGATCCCAACTTCATATAAGATTGCACACCGTATGTCGATATGCGACTATATTAATCCATCTACTAGAATGGACCCAAAACTAAATGAGAATTAGCATAGGTCTACAAATGTCACCATTGCACTATTTAATACATGTTGATGTTATCTAAATCATATTTAATTGTGAAACTAAAACAAGAGGAGAGAAAATTATTTATTGAAGTAAAATATAGATGCAAATTTGTTATTCCAAGTTTAAAATCTTATGGCCATAGTGCATCAAACGTGTTGGATAAACACTATGGACTCAAGGGAAGCAGGTAAAACAAGTATATAACTAGAACAACACAGGCTATAGAAAACACATCCTCATTGGTCCATCATTTAAATGTATCATGAAGGTATCAAGGATGGAAGGATCACATGTCACAAAAGATTATCCAAGCTTCTAGATAGGTTGAATCAAAAAGGTATATATCACTATTTACATGCTCAAACCCTAATCAAGATATGATAGGAAAAGATAAACAAGGACATGAATGCAAACCGTAGGTTTATCTATTTAAGAAAAAGATAAAAACTTGAGAAATTAGATCTAAGAACTGTAATTAAAAAAAGGCCAAACCAGTACTATAAAATCCTAGGTGATGGAATGTCAAGTTCACTAATAAATATAAAGGAAATCCATTTGACTATTACTGGATACAATTTCAATACATCTAACAGTTGTGTTACACAAAATGAACCACTAGTCAATGATCATAGTGCCTTACACTTGAAGATGATTGGGGTCCATTAGAATTTATATCTTATAGTTTTGGTGAGTATCATGTGGATCTTAAAAGGCTTATGGTATTCCATTATTAAATGCATATGACCAAATATCGTTCTATTTTAATATGGACCCTTAAATAATGTGATATTTCATAGAATGGAAAGAGTCTAGGAGTTTAATATGGTTCATATACATTACACTCAAGTGAAAACTATGGTTAGGTTCACAAATAAATGTAAAGGAATATCATTTAACTATTATTAGATACTTGTAATTTTGATATATCTAACAATTAAGTGACACAAAATTAACCCCTAAGATCAATGATCATAATGTTTTACAAGAAGATGATTTGGGTCCATTAGACTTTATGTCTTATATTTTTGGTGATAGCAACCTTACTGGCATATCAAACAGGAACTTCTAATAGCCAACAATGACAGATATCAAAGATAGGGTATAGTCTTATAGCCAACAATGACAAATAAAAAATAGGGTATATAGTTTTATATGATTCCTCAATATTCATCTTGATACATTTAGTGTACCCTAAGTTAATCATCAACACTGAAGCATCTACATGCCTCCTCTTGATACATTTTCATCTTCAAACTTATCCCTTTTATCATTATATTACATATACTAATTTGGTTTTTTAGGGTTTAGGTTTTTAGGGTTTGTAGGACAACATGGTTTTAGGGTTTATAGTTTGGTTTTTTAGGGTTTATAGTTTACGTTTTTAGAGTTTGCAGTACAACATGGTTTCAGGGTTTATAATTTGGTTTTTTAGGGTTTATAGTTTAGGTTTTTAGGGTTTGTAGTACAACATGGTTTTAGGGTTTATAGTTTCAGTTTTTTAGGGTTTATAGTTTAAGTTTTTTAGGGTTTGCAGTAACATGGTTTTAGGGTTTGCAGTAACCTGGTTTTAGGGTTTGTAGTAACATACAATCACAAAATTATAATAACAAGTAAAACCCTTAAATAACAAATAAAACCCTAATTTTCATTTTAACCCTACAATTAGGAAAAAAACATTTAAAACATGCTAAAGATAAGTAGAGAACCAACCTGGAAGAGCTCGAGGGTGATGAGGTGGCGGGAGGAGGTGAGAGGGCAAAAAAACTATGTTGTTTCCCTTGTCTGGTGCTTGACAACGCGTACCCGTTTCCTGGTGTCCACTGTCACTGTCGTCCTCTGTGGGTGAAAATGAGCCCGCAGAGCTCTTTTTTTTAAAATATATAATTTTTCAAAAACAGGTACCCGTTACTAAACAGGTACCTGTTTAGGCTCGGGTGCCCGTTTAGGCTCAGGCGCCCGTTCCTAAACGGGTACCCGTTTCTTTGAAAACGGGTACCCGTTACTGGCGGCATTTTTTTTGCCCGCGCGACTTCCCCTATATGTGGACCCAGTTTCTTGTGGGTACCCCATTGCTGAGGTGCTTGTTTCAGGCCATACAAACTCTTCTTCAATATGCACACTAGTTTCTCCTTACCTTTGACCTCAAATCCTTGGGGCTGTTCCATATAGATCTCCTCCTCCAAATCACCATGGAGAAAGGCAGTTTTAACATCTAGCTGTTCCAAATGTAAATCTTCTGTAGCCACAATACTTAAAACAGTATGAATAGAAGTCATCTTGACAACCGGAGAAAATATCTCATCAAAATCAATGCCCTTTTTTCTATGCAAATCCTTTTACAACTAACCTGGCCTTAAATCTTTTCTTACCTCCATCTTCCTCTTTCAGCCTGTAAACCCATTTATTTTGTAAAGCCTTTTTACCTATAGGTAACGGACATAATTCCCAAGTCTGATTTTTCAGCAAGGAGTCCATTTCTTCTTTCATTGCAAGCTCCCACTGAACCTGTGTATCCACCTACATAGCTTCATCATACCCTTCGGGTTCACCAGCATCTGTTAACAAAATATAATACAAAGAGGGAGAAAACCTTTCAGGAGGTATGCTGATCCTTGTTGACCGTCTAACATTCACTGGAGTTTGTGGTATTTCTGGTTACTGTTGCGGAGCATGAGGAACCACTGGAACATCACTATTTGGAGTATCGTCCAGCACCACATAATCCTTTTCTTTCTTCTCATGCTGCTGCAATTGATCTTTGTACAACACCTGCTCATTGAATATAACATCCCTGCTTCTCACAATTTTTTGATTTTCAAAATCCCAAAGCCTATAACCAAATTCATCAATGCCATATCCAACAAAGGTACACCTTTTTGATTTTGCATCCAGCTTGGTTCTATGTTCAGAATCTATATGTGCAAATGCTTCACAGTCGAAGGTTTTCAGAAAAAAATAACTCACCTTCTTGCCTGTCCATGCTTCCTCTGGAATACCATAGCCCAAAGGAACTGAAGGACCTCTGTTAATTAAATATATAGTAGTGTTGACAGCCTCTGTCCACATGTTTAAAGGCAGCCCAGCATGCAATCTCATGGTCCTTGCACGCTCCATTATTGTCCTATTCATGCGTTCAGCCACTCCATTTTCCTGTGGAGTCCCTGGAACCGTTTTCTGCCTACGAATTCCATTAAAGGAACAATAATCTTCAAATTCTTTGCTGCAATACTCACCACCATTATCAGATTTGAGACATTTTAATCTTTTACCCGTCTCATTCTCAACCAAGCTTCTCCATTTCTCAAATGTTTCAAATACATCAGATTTCTGTCTAAGAAAATAAATCCAGACCTTCCTAGTTGCATCATCTATGAATGTAACATAATACCGAGAGCCACCAAGAGAAGATACCTGAGCTGGTCCCCATACATCTGTATGCACAAGCTCCAACTTTTTATTTTTCTTTTGCTTCCCATCCTTAAGAAAACTGACTCTCTTTTGTTTTCCATACACACAACTTTCACAGAAATCCATATTAATACATTTTAGACCTAGTAAAACTTTCTTAGAATGAAGTACCTTCATACCTTTTTCACTCATATGCCCAAGTCTGTTATGCCACAGTGTTGTCTCAGAACCTGCAGCAACTTTTCTAGTCTCTTCCTGCAAACCTGCAGCAACTGTTCCTGAACCTGTTTGTTTTTTCTCTGTAACAGTTAAAGTAGAAGGAACAGTATGACCTGTACAAAGATATAAGGTGCCTACTTTCACACCTTTTGCTACTACTAAGGCACCTTTTGAAACCTTCCAATTTTTATCAGTAAATGTAATAGTGCAACCTTGTTCAGTTAGCTGCCCTGCTGAAATTAAATTCCTACTGAGCCTTGGAACATGCCTTACCTCTTGTAGTAGCCAATGATTCCCATTCTGCAACTTAATTTTGATTCTTCCCTTTCCAACAATCTGACAGGGTTCGTTATCTCCCAAATAAACCAGCCCAAAATCCCCTTGGACATAATCAAGGAAATAACTTCTATGGGGTGTAGCATGAAATGAGGCCCCTGAATCTAAAACCCATGAATCATCAACATTATCTAGGGAAAGAATCAAAGCATCATCTTCATACTTATTGCTTACCACATTTGCTTCCTTATTGCCTTCTTGTTTGTCTCCTTCTTTGTTCTTCCGAGACCAGCAATCTTTCTTCAGATGACCTGGTTTTCCACAGTACCAGCAATCCTTCTGTCCTCTGGTTTGGGATCTTTTGTCCTTTGATTTTCCTCGTGACTTCCCATGACCTCCAGAACCTTTTCCTCTCTCCTTTGATCTGCCCCTACTTTCTGCACTCAAAACAATGCCTGATTTGGATCCACCTGAGCTTTTCTTACGAATTTCCTCACTCAGAATAACACCAACAACATCATCAAATTTTAGGGTATTTGAACCAGAAACAGAGTTACTAACCGCCATTACCAAACTATCCCAGCTTTCAGGCAATGAACATAATATCAAGAGAGCTCTAACTTCTTCATCAAATTTTACATTTACAGAAGTCAATTGACTGACAATCGTATTAAATTCATTTAAATGACTTGTCACAGATCCACCTTCAACCATTTTCAAATTAAACAACTGCTTCATGAGAAATACCTTATTTGAGGCTGAGGGTTTTTCATACAATTTAGCCAAAGCTTTCATCAGACCATCTATTGTCTTCGCTTCTGTTATATTGAATGCCACCGACGGTGCCAGGCACAACCGAATGGTTCCTAGTGCCTTTCTGTCAAGAAGATTCCAATCCTCATCAGACATTGTTGCCAATTTCTTGGCTACTCCTTCCAACGGCCTCCATAAATCCTTTTGATAGAGGTAATCCTCCATCTGCATCTTCCATAACTGATAGTTCTGCCCATTGAATTTATCAACCTTCGTTTTACCCTCATCCGCCATTGCTCCCACTCAACCTGAGACTTTCCTGCAGATGATAATCGAACACAACCTCGCTCTGATACCACTTGTTAGGGTTAGCCGGCAGAAGATATCAATTAAATGCAAATAAAGATTAAACAGAGAAATGGAAATACACAGAAATAATAATAGCGAGAGACAATTTTTAACGTGGTTCACCCAAACTCGGGCTACATCCACCAAACAGAGAGTCCAATATTATTATCCAGTAAATCAAACCGATTACAATCAGCAATCCCTGCAACTCAATACCGCTGCAAAATGCTACAATACAATATCAAAACCCTAACCCTTAGCCGCTTTTTATCAAACTTTTTGTCGGTTACAAAATAGGGTTTTCTTATGTCGGTCAATGAAAAAATTAACTCCCGGTGCATTATAAAATAATAAAAAACCGTGTGAGGTTTCGGGGGCGCTGCCCCTCGACCCCGCCTTGTATCGCGATAGGGAACGCGCCATGGGCACTGCCCTTGGACCCCGCAAGGGGCGCTGCCCCTTGACCCCATCTTGGGGGCGCTGCCCCCAAACCCCCGCAAGGGGCGCTGCCCCTTGACCCCATAGGAATTTGGGGGGAAACCGCGCTGATAAAAGTGGGGTAAATATAACCTCCAAGTCTGATTAGGCTCCATATAACAACAAAAACTCTATTAGTACTAGAACTAGAGGCTTCACCTAGTATTGGAGACCTGGCGTTAGTAGGAGGAAAACTCCTAGTTCACTGAAGTCAAGGTCGTGGAGGTGAAAGACCAAAGTTATTTTTCTGCATCAACTCAAATACAAGATCAATAATACCTTGAGCTCTCTTGCTTCTTGTATACCGTGAATCTACCAGAGTGCAATGTACTCAACAAAATTTTGAAAAACCTCAAAACAATGAAAAACCTCGAAACATTGAAGCCTCACGCTCTGAATGAGGTACTTAAAGAATTTTTTGGGAGTTTTGTTATTATTTATTTGGATGATATTTTGATTTTTAGTAAGACTTGGGATGAGCATGCGATGCATATCAGAAGAGTTTTAGAGAAGCTGAGGGAGGAGAAGTTGCTAATTAATCTAGAGAAATGCAGTTTTGCAAAGAAGAAGTTGGTATACCTGGGATTTGTTGTCTGATAGGAAGGTCTTAAGATGGATCTAAAAAAAGTAAGGGCTATCATTGAATGGCCTACGCCAAGGAGTGCAACAGAGGTAAGATCTTTTCATGGTTTGGCAAGTTTTTACAGAAAGTTTATCAAGAATTTTAGTAGCATTTGTGCACCCCTAACTGAGACAATGAGAGGGGATAGAAAAGAGTTTAGATGGATGAAAGGAGTAGACAAGAGCTTTGATACATTGAAGCAAAAAGTTGTAGAACAACCTATTTTGGCACTTCCAGATTTCAATAAGGTATTTCAAGTAGGTTGTGATGCTAGTGGTAGTGGTATAGGAGCTGTTTTGAGTCAAGAAGGTAAGCCCATTGCCTATTTAGTGAGAAGCTTAATGAAGCCAAGAAAAAGTATTTTTTTATCATCAGAAGTTTTATGCAATAGTTCAGGCTTTGAAGAAATGGAGACATTATTTGTTACCGAAGGAGTTTGTTTTATATACTGATCATCAGGCTTTGCAGTATCTTAATAGTCAAGGAAAGTTGAATCAAAGGCACTTAAAATGGGTTGAGTTTTTGTAGAGCTATACTTTTGTTTTGAAGCATAGGAGTGGGAAGTCCAACAGAGTTGCAGATGCCTTGAGCAGAAGGAAAAATTTGTTGACAGAAATGAAGATAGAAGTTGTTGGGTTCGAAGAGCTCAAAAGTTTGTATCCTAAAGATCCAAATTTTGTAGAGGCTTGGAAAGCTTGTTTGGAACCTGTTACCCTGGACAGGACAAAATGGTTGGATTTCATAATCCAAGATGGCATGTTGTTTAGAGGAAGCCAGTTGTGCATTCCAAGGAGTTCCATGAGAGAGAACCTAATTAAGGAGAAGCATAGTGGAGGATTGGCTGGACACTTTGGTCGAGAGAAGACCATTGCTATTGTTGGTGAAAATTATTATTGGCCACAGTTGCAGTAAGATGTGAGGAAATTTGTGCAAAGTTGTAGATTGTGTCAGATGGCAAAAGGAACAAGTCAAAATATAGGGCTATATCAGCCATTACTTGTACCAGAGAAGCCATGGGATGATATTAGTATGGATTTTGTTCTTGGTTTACCAAGGACACAGAGAGGACATGATTCCATTTTTGTGGTGGTGGACAGATTCTCAAAGATAGCACATTTTATTCCTTGTAAGAAGACTAATGATGTAGTTCATATTGCAGAGTTATTTTTTAGGGAGGTGGTGAGATTACATGGTCTACCAAAGAGCATAGTTTTAGATTGAGATACCAAGTTTGTTGGTTATTTCTAGAGGACATTGTGGAAGAAGTTGAAGACAAATTTGAAGTTTAGCTCTGCACACCATCCACATATTGATAGACAGACCGAAGTGGTGAATAGGAGTTTGGGTACCCTGCTATGATGCTTAGTAGGAGATAAGCCCAAGGGATGGGATTTGATTTTACCACAGGCAAAATTTTCTTACAATAATTCTGTCAATAGGAGTACAGGTAAATCAACATTCCAGATTGTATATGGGAATAGTCCAAGAAATGCTTCAGAGTTAAGGAATTTGGACAAAGGAGAAAAGACAAGTGCCGAGGCTGAAGACTTTACAGAACACATGAATAATTTGCATGAAGAGGTGAAAAGGCACATATACAAGATGAATATTCAGTACAAGGCTAAGGCAGATCAAAAGAGGAGATATAAGGAGTTCCAGGTAGGAGATGAAGTCATGGTTCACTTAAGAAAAGAAAGGTTCCCAATCAAAACATACAATAAGCTAAAAATGAAGAAATTTGGACCATGTAGAATTTTGAAGAAACATGATTTAGGAAATACATATGAGGTAGAGCTGCCAAGTGGGATCAACATTTCCCCTATTTTCAACATTACTGATTTATCATAATATCATGAAGGTGGAACAAAGGATGGACCAATAGAAGAACAGTGGAGTATTCTGGCATCTACTTCAACAGAGGAGATAGAAGAGATCTTGGATAGCCATGTGGGAAGAAGTACTTGGAACATGCAATATGAAGAATATCTGGTGAAATGGAAAGGAAGGCCTATTGAAGAGTCTTCTTGGTTGTCTAAGGCAGAGGTTGACCATTTGGGTTTTCCTCATACAAACACATGAGACATGACAGGGTCACTTCTCAAATTACCCTAGGTGTCTGATGCAGGAGCATCCAGTGGTGTAAGGGCAATCTTGCATCACCCAAAAAAAGATGTGTTTTAAAATTGTTGATGTTCTTTCCATTTCTTTTCAAAATTTGTGGTTCTAGTTCCATAATCTCTTGAATAATGATGTAGAACTTTCTATTTTTCCAAATTGCTAAAAATAGTAACCTGCTATTTTTAGAAAGTTTGCATTTGGGCATGGATTGAAGTAAAAATTTATAGGAAGTTACATAATAGAAATATAAGACCTTTGGTGAAGGAATCATGCAAAGATCATTTGCAAGCTAAAATATATTAAATTTTTCGTTTCTCGAAAAATGCCTGAAAATTATTCAAACTTAGGTTTGAGGCACTAAACGGCCCTGTACGGACCCAAAAATGGCCGGAACCATTAAAACAAGTTCTTAGCATATAGAGAACTCTACAAGCTTTTCGACGCATAAAACAGTTCATCAATCGGACACCCGGATCAAAATTTATGGCTCTCGGAAGTTGACCTATTTTTGGAGGGAGATGCAAATTTTGAAATTAGGTTGTTGGCCCCCAAAAAGGCTATTAATAACCATTTTTGGGAACCGTGGGAAGTAGTAGAGTTAAGGGGGCAAGTGTAGAGTCAAGAATAGGCAGGAAAATAGAAACCCTAGCTAATTTGGGGTTATAGAACACTGATGATTCTAAAGTCTTGGGAGAGGAAGCTGTAATGTGTTGTAGCATGTGTAGGGTTGATTCCTCTAATTGTATTTGAGCTTCTGTAATGTAAAAATTTGCCCAAATCAATAAAGAAAGTTTTATTTTCTGTGTACAATTTTTGTTGTTGTGTGTTTTATGATTTACCCCCCTTCATCACTCTCTCTCCATTCTGCGAGAGAATTTAGGGTTTAAGTGTTAGGGGTTAGGGTTTAGGGCCATTATTTAGGGTTTATGAGTTTAGGGTTTCTCAAATTTAGGGTTCAGGGATTTAGGGTTTCTCAAGTTTAGGGTTTAGGGTTTATGGGTTTAGGGGTTTAGGGTTTAGGGGTTAGAGTTTAGAAAGAGATAGAGAGAGGGGACCAATAGAGATTGGGAGAGATAGTGGAGATAAAGGGGAGAGATAGGGAGATAAAGAGTGAGGGACAAGTCTAGAGACATAGGGAGAGAGACTGAGAGGTAGAGGGATGATAGAGATAGGAAGATAAGGGAGATATATGGAGATAGATGTTTAGGGTTTCTTGGGTTTAGGGGTTTGGGGTTTAGGGGTTTAGGTTTGAGGATTAGTGGTTAGGGTTTAGTGGCATTATTTAGGGTTTATGGTATAGGGGTTAGATGTTAAGATTCAGAGCTTTAGGGTTTAGGGGATAGAGAGAGAGATGATTGATAGGGAGATATAGAGGAGACCAAGGGGAGAGATGTAGAGATAGAGACTAAAGGACATGGCTAGAGACATAGGGAGAGAGATTGATAAGTAGAGGGATGATAGAGATAGGGAGATTAGGGAGAGATAGGGAGATAGAGGTTTATGGGTTAGGGTTTAGGGGTAGAGATAGAGGTTTAGGGTTTAGGGGAATTATTTAGGGTTTAGGGTTGCATGTCAAAAACAATCTCTCAATCCTTATCTCTCTCCCTCCCCTCTTTACCTCATCTCCTCTCTCTCCTAGGGTTTCTCAGATTTAGGATTTAGGGTTTAGGGTTTAGGGGTTAGGGTTTATGGTTTAGAGGTTAGGAGTTAAGGTTTAGAGGTTTAGGGTTTCAAGTTTAGAGAGAGAGGACCAATAGGGAGATATAGATGAGACCTAGGGGAGAGATAGGGATATAGAGAGTGAGGGACATAGCAATAGAAATAGGGAGAGAGATTGAGAGGTAAAGGGATGATAGACATAGGGAGATAGAGGTTTAGGGTTACTTGGGTTTAATGTTTAGGGTTTAAGGGTTTGGGGTTTAGGGTTTAGGGGCATTATTTAGGGTTTAGGATTTAGGGTTTAGTGGTTAGGGGTTAGGGGTTAGGGGCATTATTTAGGGTTGCTCAAGTTTAGTGTTTAGGGTTTAGGGGTTTGGGGTTTAAGGTTTAGGGATTAGGGGTTAGGACTTAGGGGAATTATTTAGGGTTTATGGTTTATGGTTTAGGGTTTAGGGTTGCAAATCAAAATCAATCTCTCTCTAAACCCCTAAATCCTAAATAATGCCTCTAATCCCTAACCTGTAACCCCTAAACCTATATCTCCCTATCTCTCCCTTATCTCCCTCTCTCTATTGTCCCTCTACCTCTCAATATGTCTCCATATCTCTCTAGACATCTCACTCACCCTCTATCTCCCTATCTATCCTCTGTATCTCCTCTATCTCTCCCATTCTGTCTCATCTCTTTCTGTCTCTACCTATCTATCTATCCCTATCTTTTACCTCTCTCTCCACTATCATTCCTTTATCTCCCTATCTCTCCCTCTCCCCTCTAGTTTTCTTGTTTCCATTTCCTTCATCGATAAGGGAGAGGGAGAGATAGAGGGGAGAGATTGGGAGATAGAGGAATGATAGCAGAGAGAGAGAGAGAGACAAGAGATAGGGAAAGAAAGATGAGACATATAGGGAGAGATAGAGGAGACAAAGGAGAGTGATAGGGAGATATAGAGTGAGTGAGATGTCCAAAGAGATAGGGAGAGAGATTCAGAGGTTGAGGGATGATAGAGATAGGGAGATAAAGGTTTATGGTTTCTTGGTTTTAGGGTTTCAAGGTTAGGGTTTAGGGGCATTATTTAGGGTTTAGGGATTTAGGGTTGCATGTCAAAACCACACTCTCTCTATCTCTCAAAAACCCTAAACCCTAAATAATGCCCCTAATCCCTAACCCCTAACCCATAACCCCTAAACTCGAGAAACCCTAAACCTTTATCTCCCTATCTCTCCCTTATCTCCCTCTTTCTATTTTCCATCTGCCTCTCAATCTCTCTCCCCATCTCTCTAGACATCTTTCTCACTTTCTATCTCCCTATTTATCCTCTCTGTCTCCTTTATCTCTCCCTATCAGTCTCCTCTCTCTCTACCTATATATCTCTTGTTATCTCTTGTCTCTCTCCCCTATCATTCCTCTATCTCTCTATCTCTCCCTCTCCCTTATCGATGAAGGAAATGGAAACAAGAAAACCAGGAATCTCTCTCTATCTCTCTAAGTGCCTATCTCTAATTGCCTATCCAAAGGGAAATTGGAAAGGAAAAGGAAAACTAGCAGGTAGATAGGTGAGAGAGAGAGAGAGGGATGAAGATATAAATTGGGAGGATGAAATGGAAATATGATAAAATGAAAGTTGATTAGATGGGAAGAATGATGAGAGGAGAGGGGAAAAATTAGTAAAATAGGGGAAATTGGTGGTATCCAAAGGGAAATTAGAAAGGAAAAGGAAAACTAGGAGAGAGAGAGAGAGAGAGAGAGAGAGAGAGAGAGAGAGAGAGAGAGAGAGAGAGAGAGAGAGAGTTTAGGGTTTAGCAGTTAGGGGTCAGGGTTTAGGGGTATTATTTAGGGTTTATGCATTTAGGATTTCTCAAGTTTAGGGTTTCTCAGGTTTAGGGGTTAGAAAGAGATAGATGAGAGAGAGAGAGAGATAGGGAGATAGAGGTTTAGGGTTTCTTGGTTTTAGGGTTTATGGGTTAGGGTTTAGGGGAATTATTTAAGGTTGCTCAAGTTTAGGGTTTAGGGGCATTATTTGGGGTTTAGCGTTGCATGTCAAAAGCACACTCTTTCTCTATCTCTCAAAAAACCTAAAACCTAAATAATGCCCCTAATCCCTAACCCCCAAACCTGAGCAACCCTAAACCTATATCTCCCTATCTCTCCCTTATCTCCCTCTCTCTATCATCCCTCTACCTTTGAATCTCTGTCCTTATCTATCTGGACATCTTGCTCACTTTCTATCCCCAAGTTTCTAGCTATCCACCTTGATTTAAGTGGTTGGAGAAATCCAAGTGGGGATTCAACAAGTAGTATCCTTTCTCGTCTAGGATTGTACATGTCTTCAAATTTGTTTTAAACACTAAATGTCACAAACAAACATCAAATTGTACTACTTGTATTTTCTTGCCTAAAAACATACAAATCATTAGAAAAAACATTTAGGTTGTGTTCAAATGCACCAGACAACTAAAACGGGGTGTGAATTAGTTGTCCCAAAAACTCAAACACTTCTGCACTTAACCATTAATCACTTGTCCACACTTATTATGATTAAATAATGAATGCATGAAATAAAAAACTTAAACACATATGCAACATTAAACACAAGAGACATCAGATTTTTACATGGAAAACCCCAAGGTGGGAAAAATGCATGGAGAGGATTAGATCTCAAATATATTGCAATCTTTGAAACATGATGTTCAAACTTAGTCACTCCACGGGCCTAGAACATACTGGCTCACTACCATGAAGTACAATTAGGTTTAGCAGGCTCACTACCTCAACCCTAAACCTAGAAAGATTACAATAAGGACTGTTAAACCCTGATGGCTGTTAAACCCTACTGGCGGCTCACTAGTAGGCTCACTACCAAAATCACCATCTTCTTCATGTATGAGATTAATACATTGAAGTGCAATATTTCCTCTGCTCTACTTTTCCCTGCTCTACCTTATTTGCTCGCCTTTTTTCTTATCTTCCCATTTTCACACAAGGACACCATTTCCACAAATCAATTACAAGTATTTATACACTCCATCAACCTTGGAATGATCATCAAGGTCGGCACTACAATCATCAACCATTCGAAGAATCTCCAAGGTCAGAATTACAAACATTTACAAAATATGTCTTGAGCTAATACAAACTTATGCTAAGGATTTGTAGTATAGATGTATGTGGATCATGCCATGCCTTAGCTGGGACTCAAACATGATCTTCCATGCCATAACATGCTTCCATAATCTTCAAGGGATCTCTGCAATTACTAGAATTAACCAAGTCAGCTAAGACTAGTTACATGCTACGTTATCTGGGAATAATCTTCAAACATGATTTCATTTCTTTAACACGGATCAATGTAAAGGTTGGAACATGATCAAGAGGAATCCACAAGCGTGTTGAAATCATCAGGAGCAATCGCACAAACTCAAACCACTTTATTCATGAGATTCTTCACACCAAAGCACATGAAGTTCACTGTCTTCAATTGTCATAAAAGAAAGATAGCTTGCAAACCACTAAATCACAAACCATTGCAACTATAGTCACTTATCATCATCCCAGACTTCTCTATAGAAATGCAGAGAAAAATACTTTATTGCGAAGGAATGCAGAGCAAAACACTTTCTCCTTGTCACCAGAGAATAATAAAAAAAAGTAGGTTTTACTCTAGTTAATGCAACTCTCTCAATTCTTCACACCAGAGGCTCAAACTCAAGATTTAGCATCTTCAGGCATCCCTTTAAATAACTTCCAATCCATAGACCAAGATCTTCAAGTAGAAAGAAATGCGAAGCAATCTACCAGACTGTTCTTCAGCATACAACTCACTGTCTAAACTATACTTCACTATAACTCACTTCTTTCTTCTGGAGAGACCAATTTTCTCAATGTCCTCAACATACAAAGCTTCTAAACAAGTAATCGAATAGGACATAGTTCACACCAATGACAACAAAGATATGTTGACATCAATGACAACACTGATTAGGCACATACTTGCAACAATCTCCCCCTTTGTCATTGATGGCAACATATGATGTGAAAAATTGCAACAGCCATCAAGAAAAGATTCTCCCCCTATCTATTTTCACATTTGCACTCTTTCCTTCTAATTTTTTCACATGATTTCTCTCCCCCTTTGACATCAATGGAAAAGGGCACATACTTGCACTCTTCTACCCTGATTCAATTTCTCTTCTGCACTCTCTGACTACCCCATTGTGAAGTAGCCCTAAAAGCATCAATCTAGATCTAAACAAGGATCTCTAAGCACCACCAGACTGATGCACTCTTGTGCATCTTAGTTTAGAGTAGGAGGGGTGATAACCCCTAACGTTTCTTTGAGATACTCAAAAGTATCCTTTGGTAGAAGTTTGGTGAAAATGTCTGCAATCTAGTCTTTTGTAGATACATATTCCAACTTAACTTCATTATCTATCACTTTTTCCCTTAGAAAGTGATATCTTATGGATATGTGCTTTGTCCTTGAATGCATTACTAGATTCTTTGATATGTTTATGACACTTGTATTGTCACAAAAGATTGTAATTGGATCTTCATACACAACTTTGATGTCCTTCAATGTCTACTTCATCCACAACACTTGAGTACAACTAAATGCTACTACAATATATTCTACTTCTACAGTGGATAGAGATATTAAGTCTTGTTTCTTGCTTATACAAGATACCGGCCTTTTTCCCAAAAAGAATGCACCTCCACTTGTACTTTTTCTATCATCTACATCTCTGGCCCAATGTACATCAATGTATGCACTAAGAGTGAAATCATTATCCTTTGGATACCACAAACCATAATCCATTATGCCTATCAAATATATCAGAATTCTCTTGACTGCCATCACATGTGACTCCTTAGGCTCTGCTTGAAATCTTTCCACAAGACAAACTGCATGCATTATGTTAGGTCTAGTTTAAGTCAGATAAAGTAATCCTCCTGTAGACACCCTAAAATGACCGTGTCATCAAATCACTTGCATTTCATAATCTGTCTAATCACCTGCATTTCAACATTAATTAAATAATCTAATTATTTAATTAATTTCATCAAATTCTTCTAAATCTCCTAAATTCAACATTAATTAAATAAATCCTCTTTATTTAATTAATTAAATTAAATTCCTCTATATTCTTCCACAATTAAATAATTTTAATTATTTAATTAAATCATTGTCACCTTTTAAAAATCAAATCCACATTAATTAAATATATCCCATTATTTAATTAATTCAACAAATTCCCTCTTATCTAAAATTAAATAATTCTTAAATTATTTAATTAAATCAAAAATCATTCTTCCAAAATCATGCACAACAATTAAATAAATTTATTTATTTAATTTGCTTTCAAATCTTCTAAATTAAATAATTCCAATTATTTAATTATTTCTTCCAAAATATCTTCTCTAAATTTAAATAAATCAATTATTTATTTAAATTACTTTTTCTTCTAATTTGAGTTATCTCTAAAATAACTCAAGCTTTCTTGCTCATCAATTAAATATTTCTATATTTAATAAAGCAAAATATCTTCTTTTCTCATGCAAATCTCTTCTTCTTGTTTTAAATCACTTAACTGATTGCTTTATTCTTTTAATTGATTTATCTCTTCAGTTAACTCATTCTTCTATTCTTGATAACTCCTCTCATGCAAAAGAAAGCAAGACACATGTCTTCTTCTCATTCGTTGCACATTCCTCAACTCATCTCCTCCGTTGATTCTTCTGAATTATCTGGACCGTTGATCGATTTTCCTTGAAATCTATATAAACCCCCCTCATCTCCTTCATTATCTCTCTCTCTTCGATTGTATTTTCAGGCACACTTAACATAGCTTCGAGCATACACTACGCGTTGATTGAGCACTATAACGATCTTTTGACATTGATCTCTTGAGCACTACACTTGCTTGTTGCAGCTATGGCTTTGCAATTTCATTGAACAATTCTACATTCAATCCAAAGGAAACAACACAGATTTCGGTAAAAGTCTTTATTGCATTGATTATTCGTCATAGCTTTTATTTAAATTCGTTTTCTTTATGTTATTGGGTTCTTTGGTTTTATTTAGTTTAGATTAATCCATTTTTCCATATACACATTCTGGCAAGCCCGGTGGGACCCATTGGTCCTGATTTAATATCAAATTTGTGGAATTTTTAGTTTGATTTCACAGGTTTTTTAACTCTTTTTTTGGAGAGATTCGAAAAAAAAAAAAAATTTAAAGGAAGCTTGCTGGGCAAAAACGGAGGTCACGGTTGTGTTCGGAAGGGTTGAGGGACGAAGAAAAATATAAAATTTGACCTATTTCGGTGAAGGTAAAATTTTTTCACCTCTGGCACGCAACCTGAGGCCATACAATCACTGTGAGGTACGGTAAAAAAAAAAAAAAATTCTTTTTTCAAAAAAAATTCAAAAAAAAAAAAAGAAAAAGAAAAAGCAAAAAAAAATCCAAAAATAAAAAAGCAAAAAAAAAAACAAAAAAAATAAATAAATAAAACAAATAAAAAATGAAGTGTTTTTAGTTTTTATTTCTTTTAGAAAGTAAAACAAAGTAAAGAGAATCTTTTTTCTTTTTTCTTTTTATTTTTTGAAAAAAAATAAAGCACCTTCAGCCCAGCAGCAGGTCACATCAGTGACCAGGAGCCAGTCACAGGGGGCTAAGACAGACCCCTCTTCAATGAGCTTTTTAAATGAATAGGCGATTTTCAAACCTCATTATCTTGGTCATACGGACATGTATTTCAGTGCTTTTTTTTTTGAAATAGGCTAGAATTTCGTGATCTACATCGTGGTGAAATTGGTTTTTTCTCAAGATTCTCTAATTTTTCAGAAAATTGATTTTCTCACTGCTATCTTTGTCTCGTCACAGTTTTTTGACTTTTCAAGCTTCATAACTTTCACAAACGGACTCGGATTCAGGTGATGTTTTTTTTGAAAGTTAGTATTTTTCTGTCCTCTACACAGTGGTAATATTTTTTCAAAGATTTTCTGAGATCTATTTTTTAAGACCACTCATTGGCCTATTCTCAATCTCTGACTTCAAGCACTTGCTAACTTTTGAGTTTGTGTGGACCTAATATCACTTGTTGCAGCTTCTTATTACTCATACAGAGCAAATAGGTGTTTTTAACATGTTCATGCAGGATGAGCATTGAAGACCTCTTGATCTATCTCACTAAGTCTTAGAAACACATTGCATGCTTAAAAGGATAATTGAACAAATCTTTTCTTGCAATCTAAGTCTTAGGCACATACTGCTTTTCTTAAGGGACAATGGACATGTATGAACAAACACCTCAATTTTCTAAAGGACAATGGACATGAATGCCAAACACTTCATTTCATAAGGGACAATTTACAACTACAATCGTGTGTGTGCATAGCTTAGTTGCACCTTATTTTTCTTATAACGGGACAATTGAACCTTTGTGTGACGTGCTTGATTTTACATTTTTTGTACTTCCTTTAGAAGGGCCTGCTTTTGGATTGCGTTTCATCCAAAAGGGACGACCCTAAGCGGAGTTTTCCTTTGAACCGCTATATAAAAGGGATAAGGCGAAAGCCAAGTCCTAACCGACGTCAGCCTTACCTTGTGATGCCAAACTGAAAAGAGGTGTACTAGCCCTTTGTGGAAATGATTTTCACATTGAGCGAAGTGTTTGAAACTCTTAGTAGGATTGGTTAAAGCTTTTAGTAGCTTGTCGCATTGCTCGTAAGGCGTTGGTCCCTCAAAGTCACTAAGAACCAATTTAGATAGAGACTACCCGACATACCTCCGAACATTGCGGTAATCATCAGTGCAAGGGAAATCGATTTAAACCCTTAAGATACTCACCATTGGCTCCCTTGAGAAGAGATAGTATTCCCTTGGACATAAAACTCTTGTGACCTACTTGAGCTTTCCAAGGGGAGGGTGAGATATCCCTACCTATCGTCTCTCGCAAAGATACTAAATATCTAACACCTTTATGGAATGATATTTTTATCGACGGAGTATTAAGCTGTGAGCTGATCTACTGCAATGAAACCTTGTCTCTAGGGATAAAAAGTGCTTGTTATTGATTGCAACTGTATTAGACCTGTGGTAACATTGGGCTTGTTTGGAGCCTTGAACATACACTATATGTTGTGTCAGTCCTTGTGCCTTTTTTGACCACTTGTTTGCTGTGTTTTCTCTTGCCAAACCAATCCAATCAGAAACAGAAAAATCTTGCCTTTGAAAAACATCAGTCACTACTTCAGCGCCCCTGGTACTACAGCAGCTCGCCTTTGGTAATACAATAGATCGCCTTTGGTCAGCAGTAACCCGCCTCTGGCAAAACTCTACTTCAGCGCCCTTGGTATAACAGTAGCTCGCTTTTGGTCACTGTAGCTCGCCTTTGGCATAGCAGTAACTCGCTATGGGCAGCTCAGTCCGTCGCCTCTGGCCCACAGTAGCAAGCTTTTGGTAGCACAGTCCTGCGCCTCTGGTCAAACAGTATAGCGCCTTTGGTCCAGTACTTTGTGCATCAGAGTTTGTCCGTTTCTTCAAAGCATCTTACAGATTCCCAGCATTACATTGTGTCCTCAGTATATCCCATGGTCACCACTAGGCTACAGCAAACCATGAAGTCTAGGCAAGTTGTCCCTAAGAAGCACAAGTCACCCCCTCGCACACCACAATCAGGTCGTCTCAACGTTACTCCCAAAGTGACTCCTAGTACACCCGCGGCAAGACCAATCAGCTCTCCAAACATGCCGCACATAGATGAACCAAGCAATCCTCATGAGGATAGAACCCCTTTGCTAAATGCACCGCAGTATACCACAGGCTTGCCTCCAGATTTTGTCCCACAAGGTTATGTCATAGATCAACCCCCATCTCAAGAAGAGCGACACTTTGAAATAGGTCAATCCTCTCAAGAAGATGGGCAAGATCTTGACGAATTTATACAAGATCCTAGAGCTATAGCTGCCTTTGATAAAATCCTTAGTGAGAACCAGGATCATTTCTTTCGCTTGCTTGCAAAGCAAGGTGCCAAGTTACCTCAAGATTTTGATGTGTCCACTCTCAAGGAGAGCAACAACACCCAAGAAACCATACAAGCGGTGCAAACCATGTCCACGGTGACTACGCCCCTACCTACTCAAGGTTCGCGGTATAGGAATCCCTTTTTTCAAAATCCAACAGAGGAGAGGCCCGTATCACCACTTTTGACTCCTATGGAGATCTATCAAAACCAACAAGAAACCCTCCAACGGCAGGCAGAGTTAGCTAAGCAAGCCACCTTAGCTCGGTCGAATGTGCAACCACCTCCTAAAGTGTCCATCCCAAGCGCAAGCGGAATCTTGGTTACCCCATCATGCGTAGGTTTCCCACCCAATTACAATCCGGGGAACACGTATGTAGCCATGAAACAAGGGTCTCAACATATGCCACCTCCTATATCATCACACCTGCATGTCTCTCAACCAATTGGAGTCACGCAGCCCCAACCACAACATTCTTCTACTCTCATCCTCAAGCAACCCCAACCGTCGCAAATCACTTCTACCTATGTTCCTCCACCACAACATTCTTCTACTCTCATCTTCAATCAACCCCCACCGTCGCAAATCACTTCTACCTATGTTCCTCCTCCACAACGTTCATCCACGCTCAACTTCTTTCATACATTGCGTAGCCACTCTCAACATTCCCAACATCAGGTTTCCCAAAGCTATGCGCCACCATCACAACCTAATCAAACGCACTTTAGCTTTCCTCCCCCCAATACATTTCTTCAACCATCGCAAAGCCAACATTCTTACCTAGCGCCACCTCCACCTCTGCCTAATCAAGACCCCCAATTCCAACCCAATCTGAACCAATCATACAATCCATACAATCCCAATCCATCTTACGACCCTTACAATACCACTGCGCATGGCTCACATTATAATATTCCATATGGGCAACACCAACCGCTTTTTGGACAACGGGAGACGTTACCAACCCCTCCCACGACTATGGAACTAAAGATTGCAGAGGTGCAACAACAGCTATCTGATCTTACATTTGGCCACACCAAAAAGACCTTCTCTTTGGAGGAAGTGTGCCCTTATCCTTTTGATCGGTCATTACCAATGATCCCTTTTCCTCAAAATTTCACTATTCCAAAGTTCGATAAGTACAAAGGAAAAGGTGACCCAAAAGACCATCTTAGGGAATTCTATCTTGCTTGCTTCGAGGTTTCTCACAACGACACATATCTTATGCGTCTTTTTCCTCGCAGTCTTGGAGGACAAGCAATAGAATGGTTCTCACACTTACCTACGGGTATCAAGTCTTTCAACGAGCTAGCAGAGAAGTTTGCCACCCATTTTTCTTACAACGCAGAGCATGAGATTTCCATGACGGATCTATGCAACAATAAACAGAAAAATGGTGAGACTTTCATTTCTTTCCTTCAGCGATGGAGACAAATGGCTAGTAAATTCCCTTTCAAGATTCCAGAGAAACAGCTTGTTAGCATATTTGTACAGAACCTCAACCAAGAGTTAGGTTTCCATTTGCAAATTCTTAGTGCTACAACCTTCGATGAAATCACATACAAGGGTATCAACATTGAGAAGGCCCTCATCGCTAAGGGTGTGGTCAAAATCTTTAAGGAGACGAAAGATAGCAATTCGCATCAACAGTCGAATGATAAACCCAAATATTGGAATAAAAACAAAAACGTGGTCAATGATGGAGTGGTCGATACTAAGCATGTCCAAACGTTGCAAACACCGCTGCAACTCTCCAAACCAAGTCAAGCTCCACCTCAACAACAGCAGCAACAAAGGCAGCCTTATCCCAACCAACAGCAAAGACAACAAGAGCGGCCTCAACAAGATTACCCTCCGCGACGTCAATTTACTCCTTTGGGAGTGCCCATCGAATCGGTCTTATAGCAAGCTTTGCAGAAAAGGCTCATAACCTTACCTGATGCTCCTCCTTATGGAGAACCTATCTACAAAACTGCACGTTACAGAGACAATGAGTATTGTGAGTTCCATAGGAGCAAAGGTCATCGAACTGCATCTTGCATGAAGCTTAAGCACCTCATCCAAAACCTCATCGACGGTAATCAAATCACCTTTGAGAATGAATCACCAGCGCAACACACGAACAAGGATCTCAATATGTACAAGGAACCATTCCCTCATCATGGTCCACCTCCTCCTCAGGATAGAGGTAAATGTATCAATCACGCTTCCACGTCCTTCGATTCCATTGTAGGTCGTTTTGAAGAGAGTCAAGTGTCTACCCTCACCATTAAAGGCAAATCTACGGATTGTGTTGTTACTACTCGTCGAGGTCATGTCACCATTCGTGCACCTACACCTAGGCTTCCGGTTCAGTCTGATTATAATCTTGTCGAACATCTAGGGAGAACACCAGCGCAGATCTCTATTTTGGACCTTCTACGGTCATCACCTGCACATCGAGTAGTGCTAGAAAAGGCCCTTCAAGAGTCCTCTATTCCTAACAACATAGCAGTTGCAGATTTCCAAGCTATAGTGGGTAATATTGCTTCGCCTTACAATGTGGTCTTCTCTGAGAAAGACCTTCCCTCCCATGATCCTTGTCACAACAATGCCCTCCATATTGAAGTGCTCATCCATAAGCGCAAAATCAAATGCATCCTCATAGATGGTGGTGCTGGTCTCAACATCTGTTCTTTAAAGTTACTAAAGCAATTGGGATACTCTGAGGATCACGTCAACACTGCGCATAGTATTACAATCAAGGGGTATGATGATGCAGAACGCCGTTCAGAAGGTGTTATTCACTTGCCTATACAACTGGGCCCTGTCATGCTTGAAACCAGGTGTCAAGTCCTTGATATTGAGCTGCCTTACAACATTATTCTAGGCCGCCCATGGATCCATGCAATGAAAGCTGTTCCCTCCACGTACCATCAGTCCCTCAAGTTCCCATACAATGGTACGGAGATCACCATCCCAGGAGATCCTAATCCTTTTGAATTTTGCCGTGTCTTGCAAGGAAGCTATAAGAATTGCAACCAAGTGCCTAAAAATGACAAAGCCCTTGAATCCCCTCTCTATGTTGACCCTGAAACTCTCACGCAAGCCTCTACAAGTGAACCTACACCCCTCCCCAAAATCACAGCTCGCTTTCGGGATATAGGCTTTGGCTCTTATGATATCTCTGAATCTTGTTGTGTAGGGCGGATGCCTTTATCTCCAAAATCTTACGGCAAACCACCTATTGCTAAAGTTACCAAAAAAGCAGCTATTCCTCCCCCAACATTCCTAACCCAATTCCAACATGGACGGTTATTGGAAGAGGAAACTATTGAGGACATCTCTTCTTGGCTCTATAAAGAGAAAGAACCAGTTACGATACCAGTCAAGCAATATGGCAATGGCTTAAGGATAGTGAAAAACATGGGCTATAAAGGCAAAGGTGGCCTTGGGAAACAGAATCAAGGCACTATGGAGCCCATTGTGGTAACAAAGAAGCTAGACAGGAAAGGATTAGGATTTGGTAAGAAGGTACCACGCGTCTCGGACATCGAGTATATCCTCGACGAGGTAGCTGACAAGTTTCCCGCCGATTCGACATCTACAGAGGATATCACCGATGACTCTTCCCTCCACATGACCAATCTATTCGCAGAATCCTCCATTTTTACACTATCCTCCGTATCCTTAACTTCCACCACCAGCACCCAGAATGTCACGCTTGTCTACCCTAAACTTATCGATTGGGACCAACAAGGGGCCCCCGTTATAGATGTATTTCAGAATGACGAAGCTTTAGCTGAGTTCATGGGACTTCGGGAAGGTATCCCTCTTGGCGATCACAAGGCAGGTTTTGTAATGGAACTAGAGCCCATGGCTTACTTTGGTGAGAATGCCAAATCCTCTAGTCACAAAAGTGCAAATAAAGAAAGATCTCTAGGTGAAAACCACACTGTGACACCTCCTGATCATAAAATAGTAAAAATAAAGGACGTATCCAAAGGTGAAAACCCAACTGTGGCACCTGAGGATGGAGGATTTGACCTTCCCTTACCTTCTAAGTATCAAGAGAAATCTGCTCTCCTAGTGGAAGATTCTACAGAGATCAACCTAGGTACAGAACAAAATCCAAAGACAACATTCCTAGCGGCATCATTATCTGATACAGAGCACAGAAATCTTAACAACTTCTTCTTGCAATGAACCATCAACTTTGCATGGACCTATGCAGATATGCCAGGGCTAGACCCTAAGCTGGTAGTTCATTATCTCACAGTTGATCCCAAGGTGAAACCAGTCAAGTAGAAATTGAGAAAAATGCACCCACAAATAGCTCTCTTAGTGAAGGTGGAGGTACAAAAGCTATTAGACGCAAAGTTCATACGACCTATCGACTATTCAGATTGGGTCTCAAACATTGTACCTGTGTCTAAACCTAATGGGCGCATCCGCATGTGTAATGATTTCAGAGATCTCAACAAGGCATGTCCTAAAGATGACTTTCCACTACCAAACATTGACATTATAGTGGACTTGACAGCTGGTCACGAGATGCTTTCTCTCATGGATGGATTCTCGGGTTACAATCAGATTAGAATAGCTGAGGAGGATCAACACAAAACAACCTTTACATGTCCTTGGGGCAATTACTGTTGGTGTGTTATGCCATTTGGTCTCAAGAATGCAGGAGCAACCTATCAGCGAGCTATGACAGTGATCTTCCACGATCTATTTCATCACATCATGGAAGACTATGTGGATGATATATTGGCTAAATCTTCTAGAGCAGAACATATAAAGGTCCTAGGACAGATCTTCGACAGGCTTGAAAAATACCAAGTAAGACTTAATCCTAAGAAGTGTGTCTTCGGTGTCACATCAGGGAAGCTGTTGGGATACATAGTATCTCGTAGGGGCATCGAAGTAGATCCAGCAAAAGTAAAGGCTATAGTGGAGATGCCTCCACCAAAGAACCTTAAAGCATTAAGGAGCCTCCAAGGAAGGTTACAGTCCATCAGGCGTTTTATATCACAGCTAGCAGATAAATGTCAACCCTTTCAACACTTGCTCCGAAAGGATGTCTCGTTTCGATGGGACAACAAGTGTCAGGCAGCGTTTGATCAACTTAAAGAGTATCTAGCTACACCTCTGGTATTGGTGCCACCAGTGGTAGACAAACCTTTGATATTGTACATCTCCACTACAAATTCGGCCCTAGGGGCCCTGCTAGCACAAAATGATGACTCAGGCAGAGAGCACGCAATTTACTATATCAGTAGAACCTTGGTGGGATATGAGCTCAATTATTCACCAATGGAAAGGGCTTGTTTAGCAGTAGTGTTCGCCTCCCAAAAGTTGCGGCATTACATGTTGAACCAACACACAAATCTGATAGCCAAGATTGATCCCTTGAAATATCTATTAGCAAAAGCAGCTCTCACAGGCAGACTGGCTAAATGGGTTATGATTCTTAGTGAGTTCGACATTGAGTACACAGATCGTAAGGCAATCAAAGGACAAGCCCTCACAGATCAACTAGCAGAAGCACCTATGAAAGATACACATCCTATGGTAGCAGACTTTCCTGATGAGAATCTCTTCACTCTTTCCAACTCCATAATGTGGAAGTTGTACTTTGACGGTTCTTACACACAGCATGGCTCAGGAGCTGGCATCTTATTTGTTACACCTCAGAATGACTACATTCCAAAGTCATATCGGCTAGCATTCCCTTGCACCAACAACATAGCCGAGTATGAAGCACTCCTCATAGGTCTCAATACAGCAGTTCAATGGGACATCACAGAATTACAAGTATATGGAGACTCACAGCTAGTCATTCGCCAAGTCACAGATGAATACCAAACCAAGGATGAAAAGTTGGTCCCCTACAAGCAACTAGTGGATGCCTACAAACCACACTTTTCTAGCATCACATTTGAGCAAATTCCAAGAGAGAATAACAAAGCCACGGATTCTATGGCTTCTGTAGGGTCACTGATTGATATGCCTGCTAATACACAGAAGTGTGAATTCTTGATCGAGCAATTGTTGATACCAGCCGTCGATGTTCCTGTTACTGAAATCATCTGCGAACTTGTTGGTCCCAATTCCCCATGGTACGAAGATATCTATGAATACCTCAAGAACAAAACCTTTCCCCCTGACCTATCATCCACTCAATGTAAAACCTTTATCCGTCGATCCTCTCGTTACATCATTCTGGGCGATACACTATATCGCTGGAGTCTCGATGGTATCCTCTTACGATGTCTTAATGCGGAAGAAGCCGAAGCTACCTTACGAGACATACACGAAGGTGTTTGTGGCGCACATTCTACCGGTCCTAATCTTGCTAAGAAGATACTCAGAACAGGTTATTACTGGCCTACAATAGAGCAAGATGCTGCACAGTTTGCTAAGAAGTGTCTACAATGTCAGCAACATGGAGATCTGATTCACGCACCCGCTCATGAGTTACAACCTGTGACAACTCCATGGCCCTTTTCTCAATGGGGTCTCGACCTCGTAGGATAAATCCACCCTTCCTCCTCCAATGGCCACAAGTTTATCATTACTGCCACTGAGTATTTCACGAAGTGGGTGGAAGCCATTCCTATGACCTATATCACCGGTAAGCAAATAGCCAAGTTTATCCTAAACTACCTCATATGCCGGTATGGTATTCCCCAAGCCATTATCACCGATAATGGGAGACCATTCAAGAACCAAGATGTCCGTGCCTTATGCATATAGTACAATATCCAACATCACTTTTCAACTCCCTACTATCCGCAGAGTAACGGCCAAGCTGAGGCTTCCAATAAAACCATTCTCAAAATCCTCAAGAAAACAGTCAATGAAGCTGGTCGTGATTGGCACTTACAACTCAATCCCGCCCTATGGGCCTACCGCACTAGTATCAGAACGCCAACTGGTGCCACACCCTATGCCTTGGTCTTTGGCTCTGAAGCCATCCTACCTATAGAGGTCGAGATCCCATCCCTCAGAGTATCCATGCAGGACCTGATTGGTGGAGATGAGTATCGCACTTCCAGATTAGCTGAGCTTGAACTACTAGATGAGAGGCATCTTGCCGCACTTAATCATCTCCATGTCTATCAAAACCACCTCCGACGTAATTACAACAAAAAGATCAAAGAAAGACGGTTTCAAGTTGGTGATCTTGTACTTAAGGAGAATCAGAGAAATCAAGCAGATCGAGAGAAGAAGGGCAAGTTTGAGCCTAACTGGTTAGGTCCCTTCATTGTCACAGCAGCATATGGATCGGGAGCTTATACTTTAGCTACACCTGACGGCATTCCTCTAGCTGAGCCACTTAACAGTGTCCATCTCAAGAAGTTCTATGCCTGATCCTCAGAGTATTCCCACAAAAAATCAAAAATCAAAAAAATCAAAAGATACAAAAATCCAAAAACATTCATCCTCTGGTGAAAACCTGGCAAACAGGCGCCTTGGATAAGTACCATAGTGAAAACCTGGCAAATAGGTGCTATGCGTAGAGTCAGCATCCATCGTCTATCGAGTCCTGTCCACTCCTTGTCCAGTTCGCAACCTGCTTCATCCATCCATCCATAATAAAACCATTGACTTTGTTTGCATTTCCATCTCCCTACCTAGTATAGCTTGGAAATTTGTCAATGTCCTTCGTCATCTTCCCATGTCTTGATCTATGTCTACAGTTAACACTGTCTTGTCCTAGGTCAAGTCGTTCTGTGTCTTCTTCGGCAGTCACCCCTACAGTTTCCTCTACCAGAATGGGGGCAACTCTTTCCTTAGCTTCGGTCTAGGATTGGTTCCTTGTTCGTGGTTCGCAGCGCATACTTCAATCTTGTTTCATTTCCACAGGTAACACCCTTTAACGGACACAGAGTTCCTGCGATAAGGTGGTTATCTTCTCAACACTTGTTCTACATCATCACACCAACCAGAACTACATATTATCTCTTCTCAGTCTTAAGGTACCTTGATCCCATGGATATGGGTATGTAGGCAGTCTGGAATACGAAGGATGTTTCCAGTACTCAGGTACATAAGATCACCTCTTCTCCGCTCTTTTCCCACATCATCACACTAACTAGAACTACATATCATCTCTTCTCAATCTTAAGATACCTTGATCCCATGGATATGGGTATGTAGGTAGTCTGGAATACGAAGGAAGTTTCCAGTACTCAGGTACATAAGATCCTCTCCTTTCACCTTGACCCATTCATCACTCTATCCAGAACTACATATTTATCACGTTCATCTTCCATCGTAAGCGTGCCTTGATCCCGTGGATACAGGGTATGTAGGCAGTCTGGAATACGAAGGATGTATCCAGTACTCAGGCACACACGATCCATCATTCTCCACCCGTTTCAATCCATTAGCACTGTCACCCTTCTAGTCTTCCGTTTGTCAAAATCCATTCGCCTCGACTTGACTAACTCAAGCAGCAAGCTAGCGCATCCTTTCAAAGCAGTAGTCCTTCGCAAACCTGAAGCAAAGAAGCTTCCTTCCAGAGTCTTCTACTGTCCTGCATACCGATTGCCAACATCAGCTAAGTACCGCTTAACTAAGCCCTAGATCAACAAGCTTGTCTTCTACGAAGTGTTCCATTGTCGAGACCAACACACGCGTCTCCTGCAACATGTGGCATTTCCTGCAAGTGAGACATTGTCTTTTTAGGTAGATAGCCCCCTTTAACGGACACAGAGTTCCTACGATAAGGCTGTTATCTTTCCTATCCAATCTATCCTGAGCAAACCTCTTTGGCAAGAGAATATGTTGGCTGTATGTTTACTTTGTAAGTCAGTCAATTTGTGTTATGGTTTATCTTTTGTTCCTTTTCTAACACCTATTCAAGACTACCTTGATTTATCTATAATCTTGGTATGTTGCGATGCAGTACGGATTTGGGGCATAGTCATTGCTTTCTATGTGCCGTGTTTGAGGAATGACCTTTAGTATCTTTCTTAGCATTCTATTTATCTTGTGTGTGTTATGTCCTGGCATCTTACATATTAATAATTCTTCTTGCATTTACATGTATTGAAGTTTATTTTATGTTCAAGACTATGTCTTATTCACATGTTCCAATCTAGGTTCAAACCGCTTGCTTGCAGAGTCAACGTCCACGCACTTGGATATTACAGGACCTTGGTCTTTTATACCTTGGTGGCAAACTATCCACGTGCTATATCAAAAATAAGGATTGCTCTTTATAAACAAATGTGAAACCATTGCAACAAGCTCATTCATCCATTCCCACATCCTTTATATCGCTTTCATCGTAGTAATCGATCAACAGTCTTTTCTATCATGTTGTCTTCTATCTCCACTTTCTTCTATCTATCATCAACCCAACCTTATCTGTCTCCAACAAATCTTCTAGTCGAGCGTCAACACAGTTCTTCTGTCACTTCCCTGTCTTTCCTCTCGAGGGGGCACCCTACACTAACTATGCTGGGGCAATTACTTACACTGGGGCATAAAAATAAAAAATAAAAATAAAAATTGTATCACATCTTCGACAATTAATTTCTTTGACGCAACGCTACAAGCTGCATTGCATCAAAGAGGGGCAAAATGTAGACACCCTAAAATGACCGTGTCATCAAATCACTTGCATTTCATAATCTGTCTAATCACCTGCATTTCAACATTAATTAAATAATCTAATTATTTAATTAATTTCATCAAATTCTTCTAAATCTCCTAAATTCAACATTAATTAAATAAATCCTCTTTATTTAATTAATTAAATTAAATTCCTCTATATTCTTCCACAATTAAATAATTTTAATTATTTAATTAAATCATTGTCACCTTTTAAAAATCAAATCCACATTAATTAAATATATCCCATTATTTAATTAATTCAACAAATTCCCTCTTATCTAAAATTAAATAATTCTTAAATTATTTAATTAAATCAAAAATCATTCTTCCAAAATCATGCACAACAATTAAATAAATTTATTTATTTAATTTGCTTTCAAATCTTCTAAATTAAATAATTCCAATTATTTAATTATTTCTTCCAAAATATCTTCTCTAAATTTAAATAAATCAATTATTTATTTAAATTGCTTTTTCTTCTAATTTGAGTTATCTCTAAAATAACTCAAGCTTTCTTGCTCATCAATTAAATATTTCTATATTTAATAAAGCAAAATATCTTCTTTTCTCATGCAAATCTCTTCTTCTTGTTTTAAATCACTTAACTGATTGCTTTATTCTTTTAATTGATTTATCTCTTCAGTTAACTCATTCTTCTATTCTTGATAACTCCTCTCATGCAAAAGAAAGCAAGACACATGTCTTCTTCTCATTCGTTGCACATTCCTCAACTCATCTCCTCCGTTGATTCTTCTGAATTATCTGGACCGTTGATCGATTTTCCTTGAAATCTATATAAACCCCCCTCATCTCCTTCATTATCTCTCTCTCTTCGATTGTATTTTCAAGCACACTTAACAGAGCTTCGAGCATACACTACGCGTTGATTGAGCACTATAACGATCTTTTGACATTGATCTCTTGAGCACTACACTTGCTTGTTGCAGCTATGGCTTTGCAATTTCATTGAACAATTCTACATTCAATCCAAAGGAAACAACACAGATTTCGGTAAAAGTCTTTATTGCATTGATTATTCGTCATAGCTTTTATTTAAATTCGTTTTCTTTATGTTATTGGGTTCTTTGGTTTTATTTAGTTTAGATTAATCCATTTTTCCATATACACACCTCCAATCATAGATTTGTACCTTTTTTGATCTTCCATAGGTGAATCATCATTTTTTCTCAACTTACAACCAGTTATCATGGGAGTATTTACCACTTTAGAGTCTTCCATCCTAAACTTCTTTCACAACTCTTTGACATACTTAGACTGAGAAATGAAGATATCTTTATCTAATTGATTTATTTACAGACCTAAAAAGAAATTCATCTCACCAAACATGGACATTTTAAATTCACTTTGTATTTCTCCAGCAAAACCTGTGCACATACGTTCACTGCCTCCAAAGATAATATCAATAAAGACTGTAACAATTATGATTTGTTCATTATTGATCTTGAAATAGAGATTGTTGTCGGCGGTACCCTTGGTGAATCCTAACTATATTAGACACTTATCCAACCTAGCATACTAGACACTGGGGGCTTGTTTTAACCCATACAATGCCTTCTTCAATCTACATACTATGTCATCCTGATGTGATGACTAGAATCCTTTTGGTTGTTCAATATAGACTTCTTCTTCCAACTCTCCATTCAATAATGTAGACTTTACATCCATCTTATATACCTTAAAATCTTTGTAGGCTACAAATGCCAAAAACATTCTTATAGCTTCAATCCTTTCCACTGGTGTAAATGTTTCCTAAAAAATCCGTTCCTTCAACTTGAGAGTATCCTTTGCATACCAACCTTGCTTTGTTTCTTACTACTTCACCATTCTCATTCATCTTGTTTCTGAAAACCCACTTGGTACCAATTACATTTTTATCTATCAGTCTGGGAACAAGATCCCAGGTCTGATTCTTCTGTATCTACATCAATTCTTCTTTCATAGCCTTTACCCTATTCTCATCATTGCAAGCTTCATTCACAGTCTTAGGTTCAATCTTGGAAATCAGATAGAAATTTACTTGTTCTTTTGCAACTCTTCTTCTAGTCAGAATTCCTTTACTCTTATCTCCTATGATTTGATCTTCAAAATGATTAAGTTTTACATACCTTGGTGTCTTGGTAGCACTTATTGGAGCTTGATCCTCTTCATCTAAGTTGTCTTCATGTTGTACCACTTCTAAAACATATGGTTTATCTTATTCATATCCACTTGATTCTAGAGACTTCTCCTTGCTTTCATTGACCTTGACATTTGCACTTTCAATGATCTTATTCAACCTCTTATTATAGCACCAGTAGGCTTTGCTCTTGGTGGAATAACCAAGGAAGATTCCTTCATAACACCTAGCATCAAACTTGCCTAGATCTTCTTCTCTTTTGATATAACATTTGCTACCAAAAAATTCAAGATATTTCACAGTAGGGACTTTACCATACCACAATTCATAAGGAGTCTTAGAACTATTACCTTTGACTCAAACTCTATTTAGGATGTATACCGTAGTGTGAATTGCCTGTCTCCAATATATTTCCAGAAGATTGGCTTCCTTCATCATGGTTCTAGTAGCTTCTTGAACTGTCCTATTTTTCCTTTCAACAACTCCATTTTGTTGTGGAGTTCAAGGTGCATATAAATATCTCTTTATCCCATGTTCTTTGCAAAAGAAATTGAATTCATTTGATGTCAACTCTCCTCCTCTATCAGATCTTAAACATTTGATCTTCAAATCCATCTCATTTTCAACCATTACCTTAAATGCCTTGAACTTATCCAGAGCTTCTGCTTTTTCTTTCAGAAAGGTAACCCAAGTCATTCTAGAATCATCATCAATAAGAAACATGAAATACCTGTCTCATTGCAAACTTCTTACTCTTGTAGGTCCACACAAATCTGCATGCACTGGTTCCAGTGGTCCATCAACCGATTGGTCCTTGCTTTTGAAACTTGTTCTTGTTTGTTCCCAGATTGACACTCCTTGCAAATAGGATTAGCAGGCTTCACAAGCTTAGGAAAATATCTAACAGCCTATGCAGAACTCATCTTCATAATGTTATCAAAATTGATGTGACACATCCTTCTATGCCATAGACAACTTTCATCAGTTTAAGTCAACAAACAATAATTATCAGTTCCTTTCAATTGATAGATATTACCTTTGTTCTTCTTACCAATTGCAATGACTATTACAGAGCTTTCCTTGATCTTGCATCCATTGTCCTTGAAGCTTAAATCATAACCTTTGTCACACATCTAACCCACACTCAAAATATTGTACTTTAATCCTTTCACATACAAGACATCTTTAGTATTATGCTTTCCATAAAAAGAAATAGATCTTTTCCCACAAATCTTACGAGCTGTATCATCTCCAAACCTAACCAGTCCACCATCATATCTTTCCAAACTCACAAACTTACTTTTATCACTAGTCATGTGGTGAGAGAAGCCGCTATCAATAACCCATTCATCTTTGCATTCAACAACTTGAGCAGCCAAAGCACTTTCCACTGGTCTTTCTTTCTTCACACAACTAGCAGGATTAGTAGACACAAGTTTTTCCTTAATAGCAATAAACAAACATTCATTACCAAAAGTACTAGCATTATCTAGTTCACCATTATCTTATACTCCTTCATCATCATCAAAATCTTCAACATAATAGCATTTCTTTTGGATCCTAGGCCTATTCTCATATCTTTTTCTATTTCTCTCAATTCTTTCAGGACATCTAGAAGAAAAGTGGCCTACTTTACCATAAGAAAAACATTTAAAAGGTAATTTACCTTTAAACTCACTGGATCCTCTTTACTATCTATCCACAAAGGTGGCTTCAATTTCATCAAATTCATCGTTAGATTCTATCTTGTACTTTTGTGATCTGGAGGTTTTCCCAGAAGTACTGGCTTTGAAGGCAGTCTCTACTTTTGGTAGGGCATCACCAAACTCTCTCATTTTAAAGGCAATAAGCGTTCCAAGTAACTGATCTCTATCAATAGCTTTTAATTGTAGCTACCTTGTGACTATAGGACTTTGGTAGTGGTCTAAGAATTTTCATCACAACTTCCTTATGACTAAGAGTTCCCCCCATACCTTTTATTCCGGTGATAAGTTCATCAACTCTTGGAATAAAGGCTGTTATGTTTCCATCTTCATTCATCTTCAAGCTTTCATATTTCACTTTTAGACTTTGCAGCTTGGCCTCCTTCACATAATCATCTCCCTCATACAAATTTTTTAGCTTTTCCCATACCTCATTTGTAGTTTCAAGATCCACAAATTTTGTTAGTACTAAGTCATTCAATGAACTTAACAGAGCATCTTTTGCTTTGACATCCACTTCATATTCTTTGATTTCATCTTCAGTCGACAAACCATTTTGAGGCAATGCATATTTTGTTTTTGCAGCTTTCCATACTTTGTAACCAAGACAAAGAAGATGACTTTTCATTCGTACCTTCCAAATAGCATAATTTGTCCCATCAAAATGCGATGCTTCCTTCTTATAAGACATTTTGGATCTTCCTCAAGCTGTTAGACTTTCTTCAGAGGAATGTCGCTCTGATACCAATTGTTGAAATGCACTAGACAATTGAGAGGGGGGGTGAATCAGTTGTCCCAAAAACTCAAACACTTCTGCACTTAAACATTAATCACTTGTCCACACTTATTATGATTAAATAATGAATGCATGAAATCAAAAACTTAAACACAAATGCAACATTAAACATAAGAGACACCAAATGCAACATTAAAAACATACAAAGCTTCTAAACAGGTAATAGAATAGGACATAGTTGACACAAATGACAATAAAGATATGTTGACATCAATGACAACACTGATTAGGCACATATTTACACCAAGTTGTATAGAAATATGTGCCTAGAACAAGAAAAATTGATCAAACACTGCCAATACACAGAACTGTGCATTTAAAACTTATTGTTGTGCATTTGAGACTTCTTTTTGTGCATACAAATCCTACTGCGCATCTGACACCTTTTGTTGTGCATACACATTCTACTATACATATAAGAAATAGAGTTGCACATACAGAACTATGCATATAATCCACAAAACCGCACATTTAAACTTTGTTTCTATGCATATAAACCTGTGCATTCATAATAGTGAGCTATTCCTAAGATTTTTAGAAAAAAAGCAATGTTGCAAGTATGTACATAATCGGTGTTGTCATTGATGTCAACATGTCTGTGTTGTCATTGGTATCAACTGTGCTCTTACTTTGTTGAGGATAGTGAGAAAATTAGCCCCTCCGGTGATAACAATGTGTTGCAGTACAAATAGTGCATTACATGTAGAAGAACAATAAAAAAGAATGCTCCACATTTCATGTAGAATAAATATCTTTACTTGTGGATTGGAAGTTATTTAGAAGCTTGTCTAAAGATGTTATATTCTAAGTTTGAGGCTCCAATATGAAGAATTGAGTGAGTTATGTCCACCAGAGTGAAAAGAGCTTTTTTTGTGTGTTTGGTGGTGACATGGAGAAAGTGTTTTGCTCCACATTCCTTCACATTAAAGTATTTTGGTCTGTAGTTCTGGAAGTAAGTCTATGATGATGTTAAATTCCTTCAGGTATAATGGTTCATGATTTGGTGGTCCACAAGCTTTCTTTTACTCATGACAGTGGCTGATAGTGTTGTTCTTGTGCTCTGGTTTGAAGAATCTTATTGATAGAGTTGTTAGAGGTCGTCTGATTGTTCCTGGTGATTACAATGTACTTTTGGATGTCTCTTGATAATTCTCCTACATTCAAATTGGTCCACAAGGTGTCATTCAGATTGTGCATGAAGTGTGTTCTTGAGAATACTTGTGTTAACATCAGTCTTGGCCAACCTTGTTGAACTCATCATCCAAAGAGATGCATCAAAGATTGTGATAGCATGTTGTATTATGGAAGATTGTGTTTGAGTCCCAGCTAAGACATGGCATGATCTGCATACATTCTCACATCTTTTCTTTAGCTAAATTTGTATTAGGTCCAGACCTATTTTATGTATGTTTGTAATGTCAACCTTGGAGATTGTTCCAACGGTTGATGATTGTAATGCTGACTTTGATGTTCATTCCAAGGTTGATGAAGTGTATAAATACTTGTAATTGAGTCATGAAAATGTATCCAAGAGCGAAGATGTGAAGATAGAAACAAAGTAAGATAGCAGAGAAGAGCATCTAGGTGTTTGTGCTTCAATGGAACTGAACCTTGGCATAGAGTAGATGTTGTTATCTTAGTTCAACCTTTTGGCAGTGAGCCTCCTTTTGGCAGTAAACCTTCCTTTGGCAGTGAGTCATCCATAGGGAGTGAGCCATCCATATGTAGTGACCAATTTGGGCAGTGAGCCTCTATTTTTTGATATTGATATACCTTATATATTTCTATGGGCTAACACCCACCGTGGTTTTCCCCTTTTAGGGTTTTCCACATAAAAATCTGGTGTCTCCTGTGTTGTTTATGTTTTTGTGTTAATCTTCTCATTTGATGCTTTCATGGTTATATATGAATATAAGTAATTGATAAGTTGATGATCATATTTGGTTAAAACTTTTAGGACAACTGATTCACCCCCCTCTCATTTGTCTGATGTAGTTCAACAATTTCTATGAGAGCAGGTTCCTCTGAAGAAATCCTAACAACTTGAGGAAGATCCAGGATGTCCTATAAGAAGGAATCTCCACATTTTGATGTGACAAATTATGGTCTTTGGAAGGTATGAATGAAAAGCCTACTTCTTTGTCTTGGTTATAAAGTATGGACAGTTATAGAAGAAAAATATACCATGCCTCCGAATGGTTTGACGACTAAGATGAAATCAAAGAATATGAGGTAGATGTCAAAGGAAAGGATGCTCTGCTAAGTTCCTTAAGTGACTCAGTGTTGACAAAAGTTGTGGATCTTGAAACTACAAATGAGGTATGGGAGAAGCTGAAAAATATGTATGAAGGAGATGATTCTGTAAAAGAAGCCAAGCTACAAATTTTGAAAGTGAAATATAAGGGTTTGAAGCATAATCTTTTGAGTGTTGGTCAAATATATGACAAAGGATATGATCTGAGATTCAAAGATAATGGGTGCAAAATCATGGAAAGTTTTAGAACAGTGATTGCAACTAGTAAGAAGACAAAAGCTAACATCTATCAATTAAGAGGAACTAATGATTATTGTTTATTGGCTTAGGTAGATGAAAGTTGGTTATGGCATAGAAGGATGTATCATATAAACTTTGATAGTCTGGTAAAGATAAGTTCAGGTTAGATTGTGAGAGATTTACCAAAACTTGTAAAACCATCCAACACAATCTGCAAGGAATGTTAGTTAGGGAAGAAGACAAGAACAAGCTTCAAGAAGAAAGAGAAATTATCTGTTGGTTTGCTAGATCTAGTGCATACATATCTGTATGGTCCTACAAGGGTGAGAAGTCTACAAGGTGATAGGTACTTCATGTTGCTTATTGATGATTATTCTAGAATGACTTGGGTTACTTTTCTAAGACATAAATTAGAAGCCCTAGCGAAGTTCAAATATTTCAAGGCAATGTTGAGAATGAAATAGAGTTGAAGATCAAATGCTTGAGGTCTGATAGAGGAGGTGAGTTCACATCAAATGAATTAAACTTTTTCTGTGAAGAACATGGGATAAAGAGATAGTTGTCTGTACCTAGGAATCCTCAACATACTGGAGTTGTGGAAAGGAAGAACAAGATAGTTCAAGAGGCTACTAGGACAATAATGAAGGAAGAAGGTCTGACGAAAGTATTTTGGAAAGAAGCTATTCACACTACTGTCTACATTCAAAACAGAGTTCAAGTGAAAGGTAATGCTACTAAAACTCCCTATGAATTGTGGTATGGAAGAATTCCCACAGTAAAATATTTTAAAGTCTTTGGAAGCAAATGTTATATCAGGAGAGATGAAGATCTAGGAAAGTTTGATGCAAGGTGTGATAAAGGAATCTTTCTTGGATACTCTACCTAGAGTAAGGCCTACCAGTGCTGCAATAAAAGTCTCAAAAAGATTGTTGAGAGTGCAAATGTGAAGGTAGATGAAGGAAAAGAAATAATATCAGACCTAAGTTGTTATGAACCAGATGAACCTGTGACTATAGTAATTGAAGAGAGAGATAAGCAAGAAGACAGTCAGGATGAAGAAGAGGCTCTGAAAGGTGTTGTCAAAACCCCTAGGCATGTAAGGATCAATCATTCTGAAGATCAAATTATAGGTGACAGGAACAAAGGTGTGCTAACAAGAAGAAGAGTTGCAGAGGAACAAGTAAATTAATGTTTGCTTTCAAAGATTGAACCAAAAACTTGTGAATGAAGCATGCAATGATAAAAATTGGGTAAAGGCACTGAAGGAAGAACTATTGTAGATAGAGAAGAATGAAACTTGGGAATTAGTTCCTAGACCTGCTGACAAAAATGTTATTGCAAAAAAATGGATTTTCAGGAAAAAGCTGAATGAAAATGGAGAAGTTGTAAGGAATAAAGAAAGACTTATATGCAAAGGATGTTCTCCAATTAAAGGGATAGATTTTGAAGAAACCTTTGCCCCAATAGCTCATATTGAAGCAATCAGAATGTTTTTGGCATTTACATCTCACAAAGATTTTAAGGTATATTAGGTGGATGTGAAATTTGCCTTCCTGAATGGTGAATTAGAAGAGGAAGCATACAATAAGCAACCGAAGGGATTCCAATTGTCAAATCAAGGTGATATGGTATGCAGGTTGAAGAAAGCATTGTATGGACTCAAATAAGATCCTAGAGCATGGTATGCAAGGTTAGATAGGTATTTATTGCAATTGGGATTTAGTAAAGGCATTGGAGATGTTTAGTGGAAAATTGGATTTGTCAATGTTTTAGTGTTTAGATGTTTAAATCCACCTCTCCACTATACATTGAAGGATCTAGGGTCAAGTGGTGAGTACTATCATACCCTAGGTCACTTACAAATGTAGGGAAACTTGGATTAGGGAATTTAAATATCAATTTTCCTTCTCTTATGCCCAATTGACCATTAAAACCCTAATTATGCAAATACTGCAACAATTGATTAATAATAGAAAAATCTCTTGCAGACAGGACTAGAATACCAAATCATAGAGTACATGTTTTCAGGGTTCTGAAGCAGAACAATCAGGGACATTGGAGTAGGCACACAAGTCAAAGGTTCCAGTTTCTTTGCGAGATTTGGACCTCCTTCCGACACTGATCAACCCTGTAACTTCTATTTTCCAAAACTTGGATGCGGAGGACACTAGAGTAAGTGTCCAACTCTTGGAAGTGCCCCTATGTCCTGCTTTTCTTCAAATTCTGAATCCTTGATGCTAGCCAATCCTTCCTACAACTCCACTTTTCCCAAATGTGACACTTGTAACCTGCAATCACAAGACTTGGTTTGGGGGTTGTGGTGTTTAGAGGCTTGCCTCAGTCAAGCCCCAGAGGACACTTAAGTCTCCGAACACTATTGTTAGATAAAGAGTGCATGCCCTTGTGAGGTAGAGGAAAAAACTAAAGGAATCAATGATGAAAACATAATATTATGTCACCTTGTAGTGAAGCTCTCATGGGAGGAAGATGCTCTTCACTCAATGAGGAAATTGATGCTCAAATCTATAGATATCAACGAACAAAACACACAAGTCTACTCTTGCAACACAATGAAAGCATTGAATCACCTTGAGAACACAATAGCTTGCTAGTAGTCATCTAATTGAAATCTAGTCTACAAATGAATGCCTAAGCATGCTTATATATGAAACTACAAGCACTCCTACCAAGATTTTAAAAATCAAAACTTACCATGTCAGCAAAAGGACCAAATAACAGTCACAAACTGACACCTAGAAATTAGGGCTACCCCAAAATAGGGCAGGAGTAGGGCGTGGGAACCCAAGTCCTCCCCTCCTATTTTGGGCAGGGTACACCTCAAGGGGTCCTCCTAGGTCCAATTTGTCATGGAACCTAGGTCTCATTCCATCAGGATGCCAAAATATGAACTAAGATGTCCTAAATGCATGCTAAACACCTGGGAGCTAAACCTATATTTATCGATGTTACATTTAGCCCCCACTTTAGTGTATGTATAACACAAGGCCAATACATGCATTAAAGTAAGGTCACAAACACAACAAACACACCAAGCACAGAGAAGACACGCCAATCACATAGAAGATAGTAACATGCACGCAAAACACATAGAAGATAGTTATAGTCACGTAAAACACGGAGAATATGGTCAATGCATAGAAGACACATTAATGCATGGAAGACATTAATGATATCTTTTCTTTTCATTTTCTCATATATATGAAATGCAGATGCAAGTACTAGAAAGTAAACAAACCTCCCATAATACAGGATGAACTCATTGAGCAAGTCTTTAGACTGTATATATGGGGCAACACACATGCAAAACATACAAAACCTCCCAAAATGTAGGATGCACTCATTGAGCAAGTCTTTAGACTGCATATGGGGCAACAAACATGCCACACAAAACAAGCACACCAAAACACACACACTTGAAGACATAGAGGAAACACGATAGACAAGCAATAGAGTGTACCTATTTCTAGGTCCAACACCATCTCAGGCACATTACAGGCACAAAATGATGATTGCGCTTCACCACAACAATCACCAAAAACATGTTTAAGGGTTGAGTTAGTCACAGAATCGCTCCCCGCCTCCACAGAGGACTTTTGAAAATGATAGGATGATGTAATCTGCTCTGAGAAATACACCATCCTCGCCTCCACAGAGGGCTTAAGATAAAAAGGATATACGCGATATCCCACCTCTACAGAGGGCTTACATGATTGATTGATTGATTGCAAACAAACTCAGGATGCATGATGCAATCATCGAGCAAGTTTTTAGACTACACCTGAGGACAAGCACATAGCTAACATCTACAATAGACAACTTACCTTATATATGCCCCCACCTTAAGGTGGTTGATATCATGCATCGATATCATGCACATTAAGGTAAGAAGAAAATACACAAGGGAACACTGAGTTTCACAAAGCACATGCCCCCTAGAGGTGACATGTACTTTACGATTGCCAAATGTTCCCACAAACACATCCCTGCAAGAAACATGTTAGTGTCTACAACAACATGATAACAATAACATCAATGCATATGATTAACCACACAAAGATCCAAGGTTATAAAATGAATATTTAGTTTGAGGATAACCATAGGGATATATCATAAAGCTCTCTAAATCGAGTACCACCAAGGCTAGATTCAAAGACAAATAAAGGTGCAAAGAGCAGCAGTATTGTTAAGCTTTGTAAATGCAATAGAAACATCATGAAATTCACTAAGCAGAAAGTACGAGTACTTCCAATAGCCAACTATCGGATAAGATATACAACCCCATCGTCATATTAGGAACTAAGTCCATTTTTTGATTGCTCTCGAAAGGGACACTAGGTCCTTATCAGTGTAAATGTTTGTCGTCATCCGCCCGCTAGATGGAAACACTAGAGGAAGGGAAACAATAAATAAGAGAGGAGAAACAAGTGTCTTAGGGACAGTCACGTAGGAGGGTGCCCCCAAGTCACCAACCGTAATGCTATGTCTGTGAGACACAACACACAACAATGAAATCAGAGAGAGGCAATATAGAAGAATGATGATACAAATAGAAGAAGGTCACAATAGAGGCAGTCTCCTACTATCCCAAACCCTATGGGAGAATCCAAGGTCATCCCAAGAGGCCTAAACAACAGATAACACATCATGGGGGAAACAAATCATGAAAGAGATAAAGGGTTAGAGATACTTACCTGGTAGGGTACCATTGTTAAGAACATACATCTCTATCATGTTGTTTTGATCTTGTTGAATTAACATTAAGTTTAGGATGACGGGAATCTTTCTTTTCTTTAAAAGGATTATATCCAATGCTACTTGAGTAATGTGTTGAAGTGGATTCTATAGGTACTCAAATCCCTTGTTGATTTGCACCACATCCCTTACTTGTATATTCACAACTATTATAAAGGATCTTAAATCCTCAACTATAAAGGGATGTCATTTCCTTAGAAGATGATGAAGCCTCGTAGGTGTCATAATTTGTAGTGCAAGTGAGAGTATTGTTTTTATTTTATACCAAGGGGACTTTAGGTTTCTTAGGTACTTCAAAAAAGTGCTTAGGTGAGATCGACACCACTTTTGATGTGTCAAAGATATTAATTTTATATTCCCCTATACTGTAAGGATTAAAATCTAATGAGCTCCAATTATCACCAAAGAGTGCATTCGATGGTATAGAATCTTTCACAACATCATTTGTGGTTAGAGGCTTTAATAAATCAGCTTGTAAATTGTTTAAGCTCATATGATTGTAAATTGGTTTTTACATTTCAATATATAAATAGTTATCTGGTTCAGGATCAGCATGAATAGTATGAAGTTTACCTTTGAATATAAATTTGATTAAACGATGTAGAGTGGAAGGAATTTCCCCCAATGCACGAATCCAAGGTCTACCAATAATCATGTTGTAAGATAAAGAACTAGGCATGACATGAATCAGGGTAGGCATGATCATAGGTCCCACTTGTATCAGTAAAGTTATAGTGCCTATCGATTGCCGTCCAACATTGTCAAAACCATGGATACTTAACAGTTCCAACTTAATGGCAAATGTATCAATTTTAATCTTATGTAATAAGTCAATGCCACAAACATTAAGAGCTGATCCATTATCAATCATAACTCATTTTGCCAACATTCTATTTATTGTTACAAATATTATAAGAGGATCCTATTGGTTTTGAACTTCAATTGACAGTAATTCCTGTGGTTGAAAGAGAATATCTATTTTGTTTCATGCATACTATCCAATATGGCTACTACATCATTGGGCTTAGCAGTAGGTGGAACAATCACCTTTTACAAAGCTTCTTGGAACATTCCATGGTATGTAGGCGATGTTTGTTTTAAATCCCAAAGAGAGATCTTAGTCGGAGTAGTGCGAAGCCATTTGACAAGATCATACTCTTGACCACTTTTATGAGTAAGACAAGGTGGTTGAGGGAGCATAGGTTGAGAACATGGAAGAGAGATAGGCACATGCGATGCTTGGTTACTTCGATTGTTATTATGGGTGTTGTATGTGTGAGAAATCACATTGTGGTGTGGTTGTTGTAACACATTTTGAACACCTTGAACTATAATCACCAGTTTTAAGCAAGAGGGTGAATTAGGTGCCCCCTACACAACCATCTTAGGAATATTGCTACAAAGTTTATTAACGATTATTGAATTAACATTGTTTCACTCTTGATTGCACCCAATATCCATCCCCAAAGGATTTAATGTGAGAGACCTTTTATCATCCACTAATGCTACATCTTGGCTAGGGAGAGCAGTGGGATGACAGGAAGGTACATCATCATCATCATCATTATCATCATACTCTATGGTGGAAAAGGGATTTTCCCTCTCATCTTTCTCATGAGTATTCCTAGAGATGAATTTGGCTAAATCTTCTAATATCAAAGGATATTCTCCTATGAGGATTCATGTGTGTAACAAAGTAATTGCAACTCATATGTAGAACATATAGAAGCATCAATATGACTGATATAAGCTATATGTTCTAGAATATGAGGATTCTCTTTAGTGAAATTAGAGAAAATTTCAAAATCTAGGATATACTCATGCAAAGATTTTAGAGATGAATAACATGAAGATGCCATAATGAAATGCAAAATCAGAGTTTAACAATTTTCAAGAGTATGCAAAAGACAAGTGCAAACTGTATGCAAGAATGATCTTAAATGCTTGATTTTTTTGTACTTTTTTCAATGAAAACAAATGAACCAAAGGGTGCTGTAAGGAATTCAATCAAGGGTAGAAAGTTATATGTCTGATATCAGTCCAAAAAAGCAATATAATCACTCTCAACACACTCTTGATGCAAATCTAAGATAATGCCAAGTCAAAATATAGTGAAAATATGTCAAAATAGGCACTTTTTTCACCAAAACTCAATGTAAAAGGGCATAAAAAAGGGTGTTGTGAGGAAAATGATGATGGAAAGCAAATAATGTCAGTAATAACAGACAATTGGTGCTAAAATATCTAACACAACATGCTTTTAGTGCCACTTAAGGTAAAACCCTAGTGAAAATATAGCAAAATATGTAAATTTTCACGGTTTTTCAATTCCAAGACCTAGGAAAGGAGGTGTTGTAAGGAATTTTAGGAGGTACAGAAAATAATATAAATGATATTAGTCACCTCAATCCATAAAATTTATCACAACATGCTTGGAGTGCAAACTAGGTCAAACCTTAGGGCAAAAATGATCAAAATGTGTAGTTTTTCACCAAATTTTCACTACAAGAGCCCAATAAAAGGGTGTTGTGAAGCTTTTTAAGAGGGGAAGAAAATTATTACCCTAATAACAGTAAATTAATGTAAAAATACCCTTCACAACATACCTATGGTGCATGTTTGTAAAGTCGATAAGGCCAAATTTAGTGAAAATCGTTGTTTTTGAAGCCCTAGGTTTGAGATCTTGGGAAAAAATGCTATGTGAATGTTTTTAAGTCTAATTTATGATGAAAATTAAATAATATCAGATCTGAAAATGATTTTCAATCCTTAACATGAAAAATGCCCATGCAAATTTAATGAAAATGCATCAAAATTGCTAGTTTTTGTTTAAATTTTCTATGCAAAAATGCAAATATTATAAATCTAAATGTAAATTTACACTAAAATGTAAGACTATAGAAAAATGTTAATTTTAATGAGCCTCTAAAATTAGTAGAAATATCTGATAAAATATTTTGCCTACTAACCCTAGATTTTGGAATTACTAGGTTATATAAAATTGTTAAAATTTCCACAAAACCCTAGCAATTAAATGATGAAAATGCAAAGAAATTTTTTGAATTTTTGGATTTTTATGTAGTTTATATCAGATATGATGCAGAAATCATGAATTAGGAAAATTTAGAAAGAATTGATGCAATTTAGTAAGCCCAACAATGCAATTTTTTTGAATTTTTCTGATTTTTCAAATTTTCTAAATTTTTCACAATGCAATAAAATGAATGACTATATGAATGAATGAAATCAATCCAAATATGAAGACAAACACTCTTCAAGTTGCAATTTAAGTCCAACAACATGGGTTCACCAAAATGTTTAGTGGAAAATTGGATTTGTAAATGTTCTTGATTTTAGATGTTTAAATCCGCCTCTCCACTATACATTCAAGGATCTAGGGTTGAGTGGGGAGCACTATCATACCCTAGGTCACTTGCAGATGTAGGGAAAGTTGGATTAGGGAATTTAATTATCAATTTTCCTTCCCTTATGCCCAATTGACCATTAAAATGTTAATTATGCAAATTATACGACAACAAATTGACAAATAACAGAAAAAGCTCTTGCAGACAGGAGTAAAATACCAAATCATAGAGTACCTATTTTTGGGGTTCTGAAGCAGAACAGTCAGGGACACTATAGCAGACACCCAAGTCCAAGGTGCTAGTTTCTTTGCTAGATCTGGACCTCCTTCCGGCATTGATCAACCCTGTAACTTTTATTTTCTAAAACTCAGATGCGGAGAACACTAGAGTGAGTGCCCAAGTCTTGGAAGTGCTCCTGTGTCTTGCTTTTCTTCAGATCCCAAATCCTTGATGCTAGCCAATCCTTCCTACAACTCCACTTTTCCTGAATGTGACACATGTAACCTGCAATCACAAGACTTGGTTTGGGGGTTGTGGTGTTTAGAGGCTTGCCTCAGTCAAGCCCCAAAGGACACTTAAGTCTTCGAACACCATTGTCAGATAAATAGTGCGTACCCTTGTGAGGCAAAGGCAAAAAACAAAGGAATCAATGATCAAAACACAATATTATGTCACCTTGTAGTGAAGCTCTCATGGAATGAAGATGCTCTTCACTCCATGAGGAAATTGATGATCAAATCTACAGATATCAACACACAAAACACACAAGTCTACTCTTGCAACACAATGAAAGCCTTGAATCACCTTGAGAACACAATATCTTGCTAGTAATCATCTAATTGAAATCTAGTCTACAAATGAATGCCTAAGCATGCTTATATATGCAACTATAAGCACTCCTGCCAAGATTTTAAAAATCAAAACTTACCATGTTGGCAAAAGGACCAAATAATGATCACAAACTAACACCTAGAAATTAGGGTTGCACCAAAATGTGGAAGGACTAGGGCACAGGTGCCCAAGTCCTCCCCCCCTTTTTGGGCAAGGTACACCTCAAGGGGTCCTCCTAGGTCCAATTTGTCATGGAACCTAGGTCTCATTCCATCAGGATGCCAAAATATGAACTAAGATGTCCTAAATGCATGCTAAAGACCCGGAAGCTAAACCTTATGAGGGAAAAGCCCCCAAGGGGACAATTTCCAATGTTATAGCAGATAGAAATCTCTACTTCAAAACCAATGATGACAGATCTTGATTGTTGAGGTCTTTGTTGATGACATTATATTTGGAGAAAATGAAGGTGTGTGCATAAGGTTTGCCAGTGAAATGAAAAGTGAATTTGAAATGTCCATGTTTGGTGAAATGAATTTCTTTTTGGGTCTGCAAATTAATCAATCAGATAAAGGAATCTTCATATCTTAGTCTAAGTTTGTGAAAGAGTTGTTGAATAAGTTTGGGATGGAAGACTCTAAACCGGTATGTACTCCCATGGTGGCTAGTTACAAGTTGAGCAAAACTAATGAATCACCTAAGACTGATTAGAAAAAATACAAATCCATGATTAGAGGATTGATTTATCTAACTCAAACCAGAACTGATATTATGTATGTAGTTTGTCTTGTTGCAAGGTTCAAGCTGATCTAAGAGAATCACATGTGATGGCAGTTAAGAGAATCCTAAGGTATTTGAAAGGTACTCTAGATTATGGCTTATGGTATCCAAAGGACAATGATTTCACTCTCACTGCTTATACAAATGCAGATTGGGTTAGAGATGTTGATGACAGAAAGAGTACAGGTGGTGGTGCCTTCTTATTGGGTAATAGATTAGTTTCATGGATCAGTAAGAAACAAGATTTAATCTCTCTATCAACTGTAGAAGCAAAGTATATTGCAACAACATGTTGTTGCACTCAAGTATTATGGATGAAGCAGACTTTGAAGGATATAAGAGTTGTGTATGAAGATCCAATTGAAATCTTTTGTGACAATACAAGTTCCATAAACATCTCAAAGAATCTAGTGATGTACTCAAGAACAAAGCACATATCAATAAGGTATCACTTTTTGAGAGAGAAGGTGACAGAGATTGAAGTAATGTTGGAATATGTAACCACAAAGGATCAGATTGTAGATATTTTCACTAAGCCTCTGCCTAAAGATAGCTTTGAGTATCTCATAGAAAAGTTAGGGGTTATTACCCCTCCTATCCTGAACTAAGATGCATAGGAATGCATCAATCCATTGAAGCTCAAAGTATCATTCCTTGATCTAGATTGATGTTTTGAAGGCTACCTCTCAAGGGGAGTAGCTAAATGTTTCTGGTAAAGTAAATGGATTAGAGAAGCAACATGCAAGTATGTACCCTTTGCCATTGCTGTCAAAGGGGGAGAGAAATCATGTGAAAAACTTAGGGGGAGAAAGAATGCAGATGTGTAAAGAGAAAGGGGGAGAATTTTGTCTTGATGGTCTTTTCAATTTTTCACATCATATGTTTCCATCAATGAGAAAGGGGGCAATTATTGCAAGTATGTGCCTAATCGGTGTTGTCATTGGTGTCAATTGTGGTCTTACTTTGTTGAGGATATTGAGAAAATTATCCCCTCCAATAATAACAATGTGTTGCAGTAGAAACAATGCATTACATGTAGAAGAACAATCCAGAAAAAGGCTCCGCATTTCTTGTAGAATAAATATCTTTACTTGTGGATTGGAAGTTATTTAGAAGCCTATCTGAAGATGTTATATTCCAAGTTTGAGCCTTTGGTGTGAATAATTGAGTGAGTTATGTTCACCAGAGTGAAAATAGCTTTTTCTGTGTGTTTGGTGGTGACATGGAGAAAGTGTTTTGCTTCACATTCCTTTGCATTAAAGTATTTTGGTCTTTGGTTCTAGAAGTAAGTTTATGATGATGTTAAATTCCTTCAAGTATAATGGTTCATGATTTGGTGGCCCACAACCTATCTTTTACTCATGACATTGGATGGCAATGTTGTTCTTGTGCTCTGGTTTGAAGAATCTTATTAATAAAGTTGTTAGAGATCATGTAGTTGTTCCTGGTGAGTATAATGTGCTTGTGGATGTCTCCTGATCATGCTCCTATATTTGGATTGTCCAGTAAGGTGTAATTCAGATCATACATGAAGCATGTTCTTGAGAATACTTGTGTTAACATCAGTCTTGTCTGACCTTGTTGAACTCATCATATGCGGAGATGAATCAAAGATTGTGATAGCATGTTGTAGCATGGAAGATTGTGTTTGAGTCCTAGTTAAGGCATGGCATGATCCACATAAATTCTTACATCTTTTCCTTAGCTAAATTTGTATTAGGTCCAGACCTATTTTATGTATGTTTGTAATGCCAACCTTGGAGATTGTTCCAACAGTTGATGATTGTAATGCCAACCTTGATGATCATTCCAAGGTTGATGAAGTGAATAAATACTTGTCATTGAGTCATGAAAAATGTATCCAAGAGCAAAGATGAGAAGATAGAAGTGAAGTAAGGTAGCAGAGTAGAGCATAGGTCTTTGTGCTTCAATGGAACTGAACCATTACATAGAGTAGATGTTATCTTAGTTCAACCTTTTGATAGTGAGCCATCCATAGGCAGTGAACCTTTCTTTGCAGTGAGCAATTTGGGAAATGAGCCTCTTTTTTTGATATTGATCAATATAACTTATATATTTCTTTAGGCTAACACCCTCTGTGGTTTTTCCCTTTTAGGGTTTTCCACGTAAAAATCTGGTGTCTCATGTGTTTATACTTTTGTGTTGAGCTTCTCATTTGATGATTTCATGGTTATATCTAAATATAAGTAATTGATAAGTTGATGATCATATTTGGTTAAAAGTTTTAGGACAACTGATTCCCCCCCCTCTTAGTTGTCCAGTGTAGTTCAACAAACAAAACTAGTTTTGGATACCCATTCTACCTAGGATACACTTGAGAAGTCATTGAAACCATTCAAACACATCTCATACCAATTTTTCAAACATTCCACATAGCATCCCATATCTAGCCTTTCCAAAATCAAGCAAAAACAAAATTTCCCAAAGGTGCTATTGAGATCTATTTCAAAACAATCTAGTTAGTGTCCCTATTAGGATCAATCATCCTCTATCTAGAAACTAAACTAAACATCTTGACAAGGTTAGTCTACATCAATAGTGGTTAGTCTACATCAATAGTGGTTACAATCATCCCTATTTGACTCACTTTAGATCAACACTTTGATTGCTATACATCATAGCTCAAGACCATTTGTTTGAATAAGGAAATCAAACCTCCGCCTTTAGAAAATCTTATCATCAACACATTCAATCCAATCTTTCACCCCAAACTACACCCTATCAAAAACATCACTTACATCCACAAGTCTCTCATCCAACTTCATTCATATCACAGTTTTGTATGGTTGAAACTAGGTCTCAAGCCAAAAGAAGAAAAGAAATGGGTTACAACAATAGTAGTGAACACTCTTGTAGTGATGGAGAGGAAGCAATCAACCAAGAGGAACTTGATAGATGCTTACAAGATCTAAAATTCCAAAAACTGATGGATAAGGTCATAACAACAGATCCTCACAAATAGTTCCTCCTACTTGCACAACAAGGAGCTAAATTACTCGCTAATTTTGACATTTCAAAATTGAGTTCAACAAATGAAATAGAAGCTCCCAAGAATGAAAAGGCTAAGGATATGTTAAATCCTTTAGATACACTTACATAATAAATTCAAGCCTTACAAAAAAAATTTGTGGACCTACAAATGGGAACTTCCACAAAACATTACTCATGAGAGGATATATCTCCATATCCTTTTGACAAAAGCTTGGTCATGGTACCTTTCCCTTCAAGATTCAAAATCCCAAGGGAAAGGTGATCCATGTGACCACATTAGAGAATTCAGCGTTGCGTGCTTAGAAGTCACCCATAATGAGACCTATCTTATGCCACTCTTCCCACACAACCTAGGAGGTCAAGCTATGGAGTGGTTCTCCTGTCTACCTCCTAGAATCTGAACATTCAATGAACTAGTGGACAAGTTGGTCACTCATTTCTCCTACAATATTGACTAGGAGATTTCAATGTTAGATCTATACAATAACAAACAAAAGAATGGAGAATCTTTTGCCACTTTCTTACAAAGGTGGAGACAACTTGCTAGTAAGTGTCCTTATCATATTCCCAAAAAGCAAATGATTGAAATGTTTGTCCATAACTTGAACACCAAATTAAGCTATCAAATCCAAATCTAATGTCCTACTTCTTTTAGTAAGGTCATTGAAATGGGATTACTTATTGAGAAAGCTTTGATAGCAAAAGGACAAATAAAAATCTATAAAGATATCCCTAGTTCAAGCAACAACACGTATAAATTGAGGTTTTAGACTAAGAACAAGAATATTGTAAATGATGGAGATGTAGATGAAAAATGTGTGACACCAAAACAACCTATTCTAAATCTCTCAAGCCCACACAACAATACACCTTCAAACAAACCTCCAAACAATGAACCATGACCAACAAACTTTTCTCCTCACAGAAAATTTACACTATTAGGGGAATCAATTGAATCAGCCCTAAGGAAGCTCATAGCAAACAACCTCATAACACTTCCTAGGATAAGAGAATATGAACCCAAGTTCAAGCCCTCTTGGTGGAAAGATTCTAAATTTTGTTAATTCCATAGAAGTAAAGGTCATAAACTAACGATTGCCAACGATTGAAGAACACCATCCAAGACTATATAGATTGAGGAGATATATCAATTGATGGACATGCATCAAATGACGACCATATGGCATTCAAGAACCTTCTCCTTAACTATGAAAAGGGAGGCCCCTCTAAACAAAACAATAACATTGGTAATAATGCCAACTACACGAATGTATCATATGATTATATTGTTAACAACATATGTGAAAGTGACACGTGTAAATGTGATTACTATAAACAAAAGCCTAATTGTAATGTAGCCACTCATCGTGGAATGATATCTCTCCAAGGGACTCCACCTAAACCATCTTCCATATCCAATCAGTATAATGTCCTAGACAAACTCCAAAAGACACCCGCACATATATCTATATTGGAGCTTTTGCATCTGTCACCATCCCATAAGGCTATCCTAGAAAAAGCTCTATTGAAAACCACTATGCCAACAAATCTATCCCAAGAGCAATTCCAAGCCATGGTAGGACATCTCACTACACCACATTTCCTCTCTTTTACCTAAAAAGCTAACATGTCCATTACTCAACCTCACAATGCATCCCTTCACATCGAAGCCCTCATTCATAAACACAGAATAAAATGGGTCCTTATAGATGGAGGGGTAGTTTTAAATATATGCACACTAAAATTAACCCTTTCATTAGAGTTCTCTGAGAATGTTGTTGATCTAAAGAAGAAGATCACAATCAAGGCATATGATGAGGAATAAAGGACATCTAAAGGCACTATTGTTTTTCCAATATAAGTCACACTAGTAGAGAAAGACGTGGTTTGCCAAGTCCTCAACATGGAACTAGCCTATAATATCCTCCTTGGCCATCCTTGGCTACATGCGATGAAGGTCGTACCATCCACCTATCATGAATTTATAAATTTTCCCTACAACAGCCAAGAGATTTCTATCCAAGGTGATCCCGATCCATTTTAATACTACAACACCATCAAACCAAAGCCTAAAGTTGTCATACCTACCAACCGTGCAAGCTCGTCCTCTACACCCCTTGTTGACCCAAGTTCCATACCTTCTACATCCAAAACCACCAAACTAAAAGTCAAGCTAAAAGATAAAGGGATAGGAGAGTATTCCATTGAACAAACATTTTGTCTTACAAAACTACCTCTATCACCCAAGTCTTATCGCAAACCACACCTCCAACCAATCCTCCTAGTATGGTTGGCAGGGGCTCATAGTAATCCACCATATCAGCCTAGCTTCTCTATGTGCCCTCAATATCTACTTCATCAAACAGACATCTGCACTCATCTAATCTAGCTCTCACATGTGACTCATACTCCACTAGCTCTCTTTGTATCAGAATCCACAGAATCTGATGCACATCCTCCAGTGTAACCATAATCTCTCCAGTTGGTAGGTGGAATGTGGTTGTCTCACTATGAAACCTCTCCCCTAGAATAGTCAACAACCCTAGATGCACCTAAACCTTAGGCATAAAGCAAACATACCACAGTCCAACTGATCCAAGAACCAAGTGATCGGTCTAGGTTAAGTACGGTCATAGAAGCTGAGTAACGGGAAATCTCTCCCGCGACATCAAAACATCATCTAGCTCCTTTTACAATTAATAAAACAAGTGCATTATCTAATCAACTAAGTTGCATATCTATCAAAATAGTTACTTATCTATCCTATCAGTAGCTTATCCTATCATCTCTTTTGAGATTCTATCAATCTTAAAGATGACCTATCATTTGGCCAACATCGATCACGATGCCAACTTAATCAAAACAGCTAGGTAATTGACCATTTTTTATTAGATATGCATCTCTGTTTATCAAAACCACAGCTTTATAGCATATGTATAGGAGCGCTATTTATTTACACTATTTTAGGAAAATGCACAAAAACAGGAACTATATGCACGTTTTTAGACCAAATTTCAAGTTGAATGTGCAAAATCCCTAATTGCTTGTGCAAGACCTAATTAAATGCACATGACTATTGATTAAAAGTGCAACATCACATGCATGCACCGAACCCCTTTGTGTATGCATGCCTTTCTTTTGAATCTTCAAGACTGTCTTTCAAATACAAAAATATCACATATGCACTGATTCAGTTATCGTATGTGCAATATTAGGACAAAAGCGCACACTTAATTATCAAAAGCGTAGAACTAGAAAAACCACACATTCAAAGACTTGACCTTTGACCCTAAATTTTGACCACAATAAATGCACTTCAACCAAAATTAAATGCATACATACTGGGGGTCCATACTCTGTTGGGTGTCTGAATCATGGGATCCTCTTGAACCTGTGGTTCTCTATCAGAATTTACTGCATCTTCACTAACTACTCTGCTCTGCTATGCACTAGGGCTCCCTATAATCTCTCTTTAAATGACAAGTGTGCAAATGAATAGAAAAGAGACCCCACATCCTTATTTATAGCCAAGTGAACCCTAACTAGAGGTGTTTGACCTTACACATGAATGGTATGTTCTTCATTCGATTCTCATTCTCCGTAACCTGAATCTTTCACCTACACATCATGTCATTCATTCTTCTTCATTCTAAGATTGTTCATCATCCTTTTGTAAAATCCAACCCTACCAATCTCCTGAGGGGGTATACTACCATTATTAAACCTATACCAGGGGAAAACTGGGGCATGTATCCTACTTAGAAAATTTTTATTCTACGAAACTGTAATGTCAAAAATTGTCCTCCTGTATGGAATGGTACAATTTCCCTTGGTTTAGCTCCTCACTCTTGGTGGTCTCTCAACCTTTTGTTTTTTAGCCTTCCCAAAACCCTAATTGACTTAGTCTAGGAGCAATCTATTCACTTTTTGAGGTAACTGATTGATAAATCCTGGAAAGAGATTTGAGATTAGGGTCCCTAGGAGCCCCAAAATGTAGATCTGAGATGAAATTGGGGGCTTGGACTTGGATGCCCGCGCCCTAGTCCTCCCTGGTTTCACAAGATTTTGAATTTTGGTGGGCTTTCAGTTCTCACCAAGTGCCTCAAGATTTTGTTTTCAAATTCTCAGTTTTTGCATGATATTGAGACGTTACTTCAAAATTTGAATTCCCTAAAGCTTGATATAAAAAGACATTTGCAAATCATTTTATCACACACAATTCTTATGCAATCTTGATGCCAAAACTCTGCTGCAATTTCTATTGAAGATTAGTGACTTGTTGAAGCTATTCGAAGTATTCTTTATTTGCTATCTTGGAGACAATGGATGAAGGCTAGGATTCAAGATCTTGAGTCTATCTTGCTCTTCCTAGGGTTTGTACACCTTTTGCATGATCAGGAGAAGGGTTGAAGCCTCCAATAGCAAGCTTGGAGATCCTCCATGGACATTACTGATTCGTCTTCTTGTTCATGCAAGTCTTCATTTGTTTCATCTCCTTGAGGTGAAGTTGTATGTGTTTGTTGATGCAAAGCAAGCTATTGATCTTCCCTTGATTGAGACATATAGGGTTTGATTTTATGCATAACACATTGTTAGGTTTGCACACACTTCTGAAAATATTTTCCTTTGGCCATTATTGAGGTAGAAATATCGAAGACGAGGCTTGACTGAGGCAAGATCCTAGATAGCTGCAACAATTTCCTTCTTTTGTATGTGCAGATCGTGTTTCACAGGTTCTAATGAAAAGAAGCTACAGGAAGGAGGAAATTGTGGGTACAATCATGACAGACTTTTAGATTTTTGGATTCCAAGATTTGCAGGACATTGGGGCGGGCGCCCTAGTCCAACTAGGTGTTTTATCCGGGATCTGGGAGCCTTTTGATAATCCCAGACAACCTGTGCAGAAGGTTTTCCTATTCAGGAATTTGTAGGACATTGGGGCAGGCGCCCTAGTTCAGGTGGCCCTTAATTTCTGGGTACACTGTCTCTAAAACCCCTACTCTACACTTCTATGATTAGTTTTACCAGATACTTTATTAGTTTTTGTATATTGTTGATTTGAGGCATAATTAGGGTTTTACTTGGTTGAATGCACAATACTTGATAAAATCTTGATTAGGGCCTTAGGTTTCATAACCACGCGAGTATAAAAAGGGAGGCAAAGTGATTAGAAGCTTGTCTATAGGCTTGATTCTTGTCTCCCCAATGTTTAGTGGTGAAATTGTGGTACTTAACCTAGAGTGAACAAGCCATCAAATTTTACACCAAACATTTTGGTGAACCCGAGCTTTAAAGAATTTGAATCCTTTTAAACTTCAGATCTGAAATAATTTGCTGTTCTAAAGCATAATTAGATTGGAAAACCTCTTTAGTGAAATTTGCATATGTTAACTTGTGGCTTACATTCTTTATCTTTTCACTAAAAGAGTTGGAAATTATCATTTATTGTTGAAAGTTGTATTTCATTTGCAAAGGCCATCATTGTGCATTTAAATTTTGGTTTAAATAGAGCATGTTAGAATGTTGGATTATTTTTTGCAAGATTTTCATGCTTATGATGAGCCATTTAGTCGTGATGACTTTCATATGTTAGATGAAGCCCTTGAGGACTTTATCTCGATTGAACGTTCTACTATGGCCTTAAAGCTGTCACTATTTCAAAGATTTGTAAATGTGATTTATGTTCCTAAATCTAAATAAGAGATTGAAAAATTGAAAATAATGGTTACTCTATGTGCAAATGTGGTTCAACCATCCTCTAAACCTGTACTTGTTAATGATATTTCATCCTCTTCTCAATCTCCTGATCACATTTATGATTGTGCAAGATAAATTGTGAAACAAAACTTACAACAAACCAATCATAATGTGGTTGCTCATGCATATAATACTTAGAATAACAAAGTACACAATAGACGAATGTTCTGATATCTTTACCAACTTCTCAACCTATGCTTCCTCAAGCACCTCATTTAACATATAAAAGTGGTAAAGACTATGATCTTGTAGAGCAGCTCCACGCCACTCCTACGAAGATATCTCTTTGGGAACTTATACAAAATTCACCTACTTACCATGGAATGCTACAAGAAGCTTTACAAAAGGTGATTGTTCCTCCTGATGTTAAACCAAATGATGATGCTACTTTACTAGATTGTATGCATGCAATGAAAACAGATATTTTATTCCAACAACATGAGTTACCATCTCTCAAGGTTCAGAAGTAGTATGATCCTTTGGTTATCTTTATTACAATCAACAAAACATTGGTTAAGAGAGTTATGATTGATAATGGGTCAGCCCTTAATGTTTGTGGTATTGATTTATTGCATAAGGTTAAAGTTGATGTATCTACTATAAAACCAAAATCATTAAGTATCTGTGGCTTTGACAATGTTGGATGATAATCTGTGGGCACTATAACTTTACCTCTACAAGATGGACCTGTGATGGTGCCTACCTTGATTCATGTCATGCCTTGTTCTTTATCTTATAACATGATTCTGGGCAGACCTTGGATACATGCATTAGGAGCAGTTCCTTCTACTTTGCATCATTCGATTAAGTTTATATTTAAAGGCAAATTGCATATCATCTATTTGAATCTTGAACCTGATAATTATTTGCAAATGGAAGTGCATAAGCATGGTATTGGTCCTAAGATTTTAAACAATCTAAAAGTTGAATTGTTAACTCCTCTTGCCTCTAAAAACATTATGCAAGAGCCCAAGAAATCAAATGCATTTGTTTGTGATAATTGGGGTTCATTAGATTTTACATTTTCCTCCACAGGAGAGTATAAACTTAAAAACCCCGTCCCTGAAACATCAAATATTGCATCGATCACATCACATGCTTTGAATGATAAACACAAGATCTCTTTGTTGACAAATACAAATAATACTCTCAGTTATACTACTAATTATGAGACTTATGAAGCTTTGCCTTCGTCTAAAGAAATAGTCTCTCTCTGTGGTAGAGGATTCCGAATCCTTCACAAAAATTGTGACTATGTAGGTAATGGTTGTGGGAAAAAATCAACAAGGAATCAAAGTCCCTATAGAATCCACTTCGCATCATTACTCAAGTGGCATTGGATATAATCCTTTAAAGGAATCTAAATCCTGAAATGCCCTACTCTAAATCTAAATACAATATCAACACTTAATTTGATATTCCCTGAGATGATTGACACCAATTGTCCTCCAGGATCACTTCCTTTAGATATGTTTACGGCGAATGAAGTGATACTGGAATTCTTAGGTGCTTATGATGGTATTCCTCATTATCACAACAAACGTAGCCTACCTTATTGTTTAAACAATGATGCATATTTTGGAAATACTACTAGCACAATAACTGCTATAGTAGAGCAAACTGAAGAATTTGAAGAACAATTACAATCCTACAATCCCCCAGACCATAGTACTATTCTTAACAGAAAGACTATTGATGTTGTTATGGATAAGGATAATCTTGAAAAAGTTATCCATATTGGTGATTGTTTGCATGTGGAAGAAAAATAAGAAATGACTAAATTATTGAGTGAATTCTCAAAATTGTTCACCTAGAAATATTCAAACATGCCTAGTATAGATCCTCATATTGTAACACATAATATTTTGTTGAAACTAGATGTTAAGCTAGTCAAACAAAAGATTCATAAGATGAATCCTAAGATTGCTTGGCTTGTTAAAACTGAAATAGAAAAACTCTTACAAGCTAATTTTATTCAGCCTATTGATTACTCTCTGTGGATCTCAAATATTGTTACCATCACTAAACCGGATGGTCATATAAGAATGTGCACAGATTTCTGAGATTTAAATTTGGCATCTTTGAAAGATGATTTCCTGCTCGCTAATATCGATATGATCGTTGATTCCATAGCCGGACATGAGTTTCTATCTTTGATGGATGCATTTTCATGATATAATCAAATCCTTATAGACCCTCTTGATCAGTATAAAACAAACTTTATAACACCTTGGGGTACATTTTGTTGGGTAGTCATGCCGTATGGACTTAAGAATGTAGGAGCTACTTACCAACGTGCGATGATTCTTATATTTCATGACTACATGTACAATATTCTAGAAGATTATGTTGATGACATCCTAGCAAAGTCTATACATCATAAGGATCATGCTAAAAATCTTTGACATATATTTGAGCGCATACAAATATATAATATGTGATCAAATCCCCGTAAGTGTGTTTTTGGCGTGGATAGTGGAAAGTTACTGGGATTTATCATTTCAAATCGAGGTATAGAAGTTGATATGAAAAAGATAGATGTGATTGTTAATATGCCAATACCAAATAACATCTCCCAACTTCGTAGTTTGCAAGGAAAGATACAGGTCATTCACCGATTTGTTTCACACCTCGTGGATAGGACTCACCCCTTTACACAACTATTGAAGAAAGATTCACGTTTTCAATGGAATGATGAATGTCAAAAAGCTTTCGATGAATTAAAGGATTACTTAGCTAATCCACCTATTTTACAACCAATTGTTTCTGATAAACCATTTCTATTATATATCTCAGTATCTAACAATGCCCTAGCAGCTTTGTTAGCACAACATAATATTAAAGGAAAAGAATGTGTTGTCTACTACATCAGTCGTACTTTGCTTGATTATGAAGTGTAATACATAGTTATAGAGAATCATTACCTAGATTTAATGTTTGCCACTCAAAAGCTTAAACATTACCTCTTAAATGTTGAAGTGCATGTAATGGTGAAATTTAACCCTTTAAAACATCTCTTCACAAGAACAGATTTATCGGGTTGTCTTGCGAAATGGGTTATGCTGTTAACCGAATTCGACATCAAATTTATTTCACAAAAAGCAATTAAAGGGAAAGTGATAGCTAACCAGTTAGTTGAAGCTCCCTTGCCCTTTTCTATACAAAAAGTTGATGCTTTCCCTGATGAACAAATTCTAACAATCTCTATGGAAGAGAAATGGGAGTTATACTTTGATGGATCAAAATGTCGAACTGGATCCAGAGTTAGTGTTATATTAATACCTCCCATGGGTAAGTCATTCCCTTATCTTACCGTTTAGATTTCTTATGCACAAACAACATAGCTGAATATGAATCTCTTATAGCTGGACTTTGTGCAGCTTTGGCTCTTAGTATCAAGAATATTACAATATACGGAGATTCTCAGTTAATTATTAAACAGATAATAGGATCATATCAAACTAAGCATGATAAGCTATCTCAGTATCATGAGTTTGCACTATCTCTCTTAAGACAGTTTGAATCATATATGATTGATACCATTCATAGGAAAGATAACCGACATGTAGATGCAATGGCAAGCACAACTTCCCTTATATCCCCTAATGGTTCTCTCAAGGAATTTATCTTCGTTGTTCATAATCTTAAGACACTAGTAATTGAAAGCCCTATACTGGTGAATTCAGAACTCTATGGTAATGCATACACCGATGAATGGCTCTCCTATATATTCAACTATTTACGTGATGGAACCATTCCGGATTCGACATCTAAGAATGCCCAAATTTGTTTACGCAAACTAGCAACATGATACATTATATTATCAAATGTCTTGTATTGACGAAGTTATAATGGTGTTTTACTCTGATGTTTAAGTAATGCAGAGATTCTAATAGCTCTAGAAGAAGCTCACTCTAGTGCCTGTGGAGGGCATTTCGGTGGAAAATCATTGGTGCAAAAATTGTTACGTATGGGGTTCTATTGGCAACATATGGAACAAGATTCCTTCACTTACGTCAAGAGATGCCTTCAATGTGAACAACATAAACACCTCATCCATGCTCCTGCTCAAGAGCTTCATGCCCAGGTGTCACCATGGCCATTCTCTATCTAGGGCTTAGATCTAATTGGCAGATTTCCCCACCCTCCTCTCAAGGACATACATTTATCATTACTGCTACTGATTATTTTACAAAATGGGTCAAAGTGGTCCCTTTGTGATCCACAACTACCGATGTAATCTGTTGATTCATACAAGATAACATAATTTCTTGATTTGGAATACCTTCCTCCATAGTGTTAGACAATGGTACCCCATTCAAGAATAAGGATGTGAAAAAGTTCCTTGAAAAATATCATATACAACATCACTTCTCTACATCTTATTATCCTCAATCAAATGGCTAAGAAGAAGCTTCAAACAAGGTTATTAGACAGATTCCAATGAAAACTATTAATAAACATAAAAAAGATTGGCATACACAATTATCCTATGCACTATGGGCTTACAAAACAAGTATTCAAATAGCTATTGGTAACACACCGTATAATCTTGTATATGGCATAGATGCAATAATGCCCTTGGAGTTAGAAGTTCCTTCCTTACGAATTTCCCTAAGAGACATCATGGATAGTGACATAGAATGAGAGAAAAGATTACAAGAACTTGAGATGCTTGATGAAAGACATATTAACGTTCTTGAACATCTCAAAGCTTATCAAAAAGAAATACAACGAGCCTATAATTGCTTAGATCATTTTTGCATTAACTGAATATAGCATGGAAAGTAAAGTTATGTGTAAAATAATTAATCATTGTGTTTGTTACTAACTGTTCTTTTTTTTGAATTGTTAGTATATCACAATAGTAATCAATTATAGCATTTAGACATCATCACTAGCTACATTTTTACAAGAATCACATGTGATAGATCAAAAGCCATTACACATAGATCAAAAGAAATAATCATATATATATATATATATTTCAATTTCATGTATACATCTGAGTTGACTATCCCTCAAAACAAAATGGGATGTCGTACTGCCTAAAGTCTATGTATCACATAGAAGAACCTTGATCACCAGTACCCTTAGGCCCTTGTGGTGTGCGAGTGACAGAAGCTTGACCATGCATGGCTACAAATCATGAATGACTCCTAGAGATGCTTCATGATCATAATCCCTTGATCTTGCCTCTCATATCTATCATACACTCATGTACCTCCTGGTACATCCTTTGGTAATGGTCTCTCTCAGTCTAAACTCTATCTCTATCAGCTCTTGCCTGTTGGACCTCCCGCAGTAAGAACTCACTGATAGCTGGCTCTCCCTCCATTGTAGGAACCACTACCATCCGCTCTCTCTATGCTCTGAGCTTAGTCTTGGAATGCTCAACTTGCTATCAAAACTCCTCTCTGTCTCTCATGTAGACTTCTCTAGTATGGCCTCTATAGTAGTCCTATATTTGACGACAAGCATAAATAACTCAGCATGCCGCCTAGCAGATGACCGTGGAAATTAATCTGCCTGCACCCGCTACTTTGAGGCATCTGTCGATAATATGTCTCTTATGACATGACTCACAAAGTCTCGCCATGCATCTATCCCAACTGCAAAATAGAGAATGAGATAGATGTTAGACTCCATATAAAAATCATAAATAATAAACTATACCAAAACAATAGAACAATAAACTAAACCTTACCTGGATCTCCATCTTGCCAGGATTGTTCATGGTGTGATGAGCTGTGGTGTCTGATCTGCAACTGGGGGCATAGGCCTACTAATCTCTCCTTGCTCTGTCTGACTAGCCTCACATCATCTATGGGAGTACAACCACAAGCCTTGGAGCGCGGTCTCAACTTGGTCTCCTCATCAATGTCTGCCTCCTGTTGGCTCTATTGTGATCTTGCTCTAAAAATGTATTGTGATGGGACCTCCTCAGAAACATCCTTATCCTCCTCCATACCCTCCTCAAGATTGTAGTATCCCATGAAGTCATTGATGTCATCCTCCACCCCTATGTCACTAGCGTGACCAACCCAAGGTCGGGCATCTCCTATAGGGTGCCCAGGTGGAAAGATAGGTGTAGGCCATGCTATGTGCCACCAGGTCTAATATGCTCGGGTACACCTGACATCATCTACACCTGATATTGGCTCTGCATCCTTAGGGCCCTCGTCGTCACTAAGTGGTACATCTGCTATAGTCATCCGTTAGACAGTATTGACTCTACAGGAACATCATGTACCTGTCTGAACTATTGTGCCACCCTGTCATAGTAGAACCAAGATACAGTGTGATCAAGGTGATTGGACATCAATTGATCCCTCTGCATCTAAGCTAATTGCCTCTGCTCACCAGGCCATCTGATGAAGCCATGATACAGCCTCCAGATGATGCCACCAGGCTGTGATCTGTCAAATACCACTCTCTAGTATAACACATTATCGTGCCTCCAACACTTGACTAGTTGGTAGGCATAGATGCATGAATGGGTGAATGCTGCCTCTATCAGAAAATCCATCAGTTGTGTGCACCTAATGTGCTCAAAAGCCCAAACCTATAACAATGTGCAGACCAGTAGACTCTGCATCTAGTAGTGGACATATCACCCTAAGTCACAATATAGGTGCGCAAGCATACTATGCCCCCATGCGTAGACAGTCTGATGCGTCTCCATCACTCTAATAGTATGAATGAGACCCCCATGAAGGTGAGTGCCTCATCCATCTGGTGCGATGGCTAGTGCGACTATAACAATCAAGATCCTCCATAGTAAGGGAATGTCTTTGCATCCCTGCTCTAGCAAGCAGAGCTGAATGTGTCCTCACTCTACTTGTGAAACAATGCGACCCAAGCAATACACCTAACTCTCTCGAGTATACTCCTCTGAGAGATGTCCAACAACCCTCACTATCTCTCCTCAGATTGGTAGTTGAAGGATCCTAAATACATCCTCCAATGTGATGGTAATCTCACCAGTCAGTAAATGGAATGTGGAGGTATTTGCATCCCATCTCTCCATCAGTGTCATAAGCATCACATAGTGGAATTTGATTGTGGGCATCTCAAACATTGACCATAGGCCCACCATCTATAAGTGCCCTCTCTCTGTTTCTCTCAAAGTGCTAGTACGCTCTCACAGAATTGCCATCAGATGACTGCCTATGTGCTCATGCATCTCAGGGACATCCTACAGATTGAAAAGATAGCAAGAGTATTAGAATACCTGCTAGAAACCAAAATAAGTTATCAAAACTTGAATAGAGTCCCTGAGCCTAGGGCCTATGTCCTGTGAGGACCAGGGCACCCTAGGAAAACTAGGGCAACCCAGAGGGACACTGGAGCTCTTGTGGGACTAGGGCACCCCAGAGAGACTCTGGTGCCCTAGGTGGACTCGGGCACACCTATCTGGGAACCCTATCCACCTTCCCCTCTTGGCACAGACATCAATAAATGTGAAAGAAAAATATGATGAAAGATGACAGAAGGATGGAATTAGGACCCTACCTCAGCCTCGAAGCATCTCTTCGCCACCCAGGCTCAGAGCATCTCCAGTCACGATGGATGGTATGGATGTCAGCTCGGCATGGTTGTTCTCCTATTCTCCCTCTCTCCCTCTCTCTACAATAACAAGAAACAAGGAGTTAAATGATAAGTGACAACTCCTTTTACATAAAGTAAGTGAGTGAGAAATCCTATCCCTAACTAGGTGCAAAAGCATTCTCTTTCACTGTGGAACCCTTTTCTTGAGTTGTCAAACTCCGATCTCTATGTCATTTGTTGCATTGGAATCTTGGTTCCACTCTCTTTCTTACCCAATGTGTTTTGTTGAGCGTTGTTCCTTCAAATAATCCCTCACAACACATTTCCCTTGAAATCGATGTGTGGATATCTCCTTGTTTCTACTCTCAGACTAAGCAAGTAGAAACAAGGAGGGGCATATATCTCCCTCAATTTCCTCCTTCACCATGTTTTATCACTCAACCCTCTTAACATTTTGATACTGACTCATTGGTGGTGGTTGCAAGTTCATTCAATTTTGATTTTTCTGACAAGTGTTCCTTTGTAGGATGTGGTTCCTAACTTTGTGGTCTTGCAGGATTGTAGAATTGGGGGCTTCTTCATGTTCATCGACAACACTTCAACTTCTTCTACAGTATTCTTTTGGATATCCTTTTCATGATTGATGCATTTACTTTACTTTAGTTGCATATGCACATAGTGTCATATGGCCACTAAAGTGGGGGATAAATGTAACATCAGAAATTGTCCTCCTATATGGAATGGTACAATTTCCCTTGGTTTAGCTCCTCACTCTTGGTGGTTTCTCAACCTTTTCTTTTTTGGCCTTCCTAAAACCCTAATTGACTTAGTCTAGGAGCAATTTATTCACTTTTGAGGTAACTAATTGATAAAACCCGAAAAGAGATTTGAGATTAGGGTCCCTAGGACCCTCAAAAATGTAGATTTGAGCTGAAATTTGGGGCTTGGACTTGGGCGTCCGCACCCTAATCCTCCCTAGTTTCATGGGATTTTGAATTTTGGCAAGGTGTCAGTTCCCTCTGAGTGCTTCAGGATTCCATTTTCAAATTCTTAGTTTTTGCACGATATCAAGACGTTACTTCAAAATTTGAATTCCCTAAACCTTGATATAAAAAGACATTTGTAAATCATTATATCACACACAATTCCTATGCAAGCTTGATGCCAAAACTTTGCTACAATTTCCATTGAAGATTAGTGAATTGTTGAAGCTATTTGAAGTATTCTTTATTTTCTATCTTGGAGACAATGGATGAAGGCTAGGAATCAAGATCTTGAGTCTATCTTTCTCTTCCTAGGGTTTGTACACCTTTTGCATGATCAGGAGAAGGGTTGAAGCCTCCAATAGTAAGCTTTGAGATTCTCCGTGGACATTGCTGATTCACCTTTTTGTTCATGCAAGTCTTCATTTGTTTCATCTCCTTGAGGTGAAGTTGTATGTGTTTGTTGATGCAAAGCAAATTTTTGATCTTCCCTTGATTGAGACATCTAGGGATTGATTTTATGCATAACACATTGTTAGGTTTGCATACACTTCTGCAAATCTTTTCCTTTGGCTATTGTTGAGGTACAAGTACCAAGTACGGGGCTTGACTGAGGCAAGCTCCTATATACCCACAACAATTTATGTCTTTTGTATGTGTAGATAGTGTTTCAAAGGTTCTGGTGAAAAGAAACTATAGGAAGGAGGATATTGCAGGTATAGTCATGATAGACTTTCAGATTCTGAGACTTGCAGGACATTGGGGTAGGTGCCCTAGTCCAACCAGGTGTTTTATCTGGGATTTGGGAGTCTTTTTACAGTCCCAGACACCCTGTGCAGAAGGTTTCCCTGTTTGAGAATTTGCAAGACATTGGGGTGGGTGGCCTAGTCTAGGGGGGCCTCAATTTCTAGGTACACTGTCTCTGAAAACCCTCCTCTGCACTTCTATGATTAGTTTTACCAGATACTTTATCAGTTTCTGTATATTATTGATTTGAGGCATAATTAGGGTTTTACTTGGTTGAATGCACAATACTTGATAAAATCTTGATTAGGGCCTTAGGTTTCATAACCATGCGAGCATAAAAAGGGAGGCAAAGTGATTAGAATCTTGTCTACAAGATAGATCCTTGTCTCCCCAATGTTTAGTGGTGAAATTGTGGTACTTAACCGAGAGTGAACAAGCCATCAAATTTTACACCAAACAAAAACAACGTGATAAAACACATTGTCTCAAAGAGGGGCAAAATGTATACACCTAAAAATGGCTTGAGTCGAATTAAATAAATATTTTAATATTTATTTTATTCCTATTCCTCTATCAATAAATAACTATCTTAATTTATTTATCTGGTTCACATACATCATATTCTTCTAAGGTCATATCTAATTAAATAATCCTAAATTATTTAATTAATCTCTCTAAGACAAAGTTCTATGTCTAAAATCCACATCATCTCATCCATGTCATCTTCCATATCATTGGAGACCTCACCATGTTGCTCTAATAATTAATATATTCTTAATATTTAATTAAAGTCAATTATCTCCTCAACATGTGCCCTATTTCTTCTCAACAATCAAACATGGTCAAAGACACTTGTCTTCCAAGTCCTATATTCCCTCTCACATTCCAACAACCAAGGACTCCTTCCTCCATGTTCTTCTCATGATCTCCCACCTTTGTCTCATTGGTCCTTGTGAGCATCATGACATGATGCTTATGGTTCCACATATTCCTCTACCTTGTCATCGTAGTAGGAACACCTTCCACCTTTATCTCCCCCATCCCAACCAATTTGATCTTGACCGTACATGTGACAAGAATTATTCTCCACTATGGATCTTTTGACACTTGGATTAGACCTCTCCTTGGCCTATAAAAGGAAGCTCTGCACCTCCATTTTAACAATCACAAGAGTTGTAGTACTTACATGCTGCAGAAATTCCATCAAGCAATCAAGGGTGCCTTTGGCCCCCCATTTGCATTAGTTTCATAATCTTCATAGTTGCATATCATTATCCTCATTAGAAATATCATGGCTTTTATCATTAGCTTCATATCCTCATCACTATCATACTTGCATTATAGGCTTATCGCATTGCACATTGAATCCACAAAATCCATTCCTCTCTTTGTCATCTTGGAAAGCAAGGAAGTACATTTCTGAGAGCAATATCATCATCAAAAAGATCATTGAGAAGATAGGAAACAATAGAACACATGGGATAAATCAATTTGCAAGGTATAACTTATGTTTTCTACATTTTTCTTAGTTTAATTGATGTATTAAATTTGAGTAGGAATTCTAGAGTATTTGTGGTATCTCAGTAGGTTCTTACAATAGTCTCAAATTATCAATCATAGGAACACATGCCCTGTCATAGTAAAACTACATCATACCAATTAGAGATACTCAAGCATTCATAACTGACACTCTGGTGAAGTTTAGAACTTCAACTCTAGATTTAGATGCTTCATACTGTGTTTACAACACCTCAAAACCATACAACAAGATATGCAATAGCAAAGGAATACGAACCAAAACAAATGAGTGTTTTTCTCTGAATCACAATGTACTCTGTCTTTCCAGGCTTAGTTTGTTGGAGAGTATGCTTCTGGTACTTGTCAGGAGCTAAAAACTTAGATATAGGATAATAAAAGGAATAAAAATAACATACTAGAACCGCATGATTAGATCTCTAACTGCGGACCAATGCCAATCATTATACTACCATTGTAATTTTTCTTGTGCATTGCTAATACTTAACCACAATGGCTAAGTCTTCTTTTCCAAACCAAAACATTGTTCCAATCTTGTTCCTTTGCTTGTTTCCATCAATGACAACATCTTCAAACTTTATACACAAGTTGCCAACAATCTCCCCCTTTTGCATTGATGGCAACACTTGATGTGAAAAACTGTTACAACTCCCCCTAACTCTTTATACACTGCTCCCCTGTCTTCATGCTTCTTTTATTGTTTTTCAAAATTATTTTTCACATGCTTCATTTCTTCTCCCCCTTTGACATCAATGGAAAAGGTGTATGATATAGAGATATGTACAAGTTGCCAAAAATTCAAAAATGTTCTTCTACTTTACCACATATATACAAGTGATATATACAAAAAGAATGCTTACTGTTGTTGTTGTTTTGGGAGAACATCTTTATAGATGTATTTTAGTTGCACCATTTCTTCATCCAAACTAGACTTAGCATCACTCAAAATTAGTATGTGACCATTAATCTGGAACACCAAGTCTTCTGCTTTCTTCACTATGTCAGGGATTTTAGTGCTTTGCTATGTTTTGTCTGCAACTACTATTAACTTAGTTAAGGATGCAATGTTGAAAATTGCTACCTCTCGGAGCTATCCCATTCTATGTTTTATGATATCCTTTTGATTCTAAAACTTATGTATGTTAGAGTGAATGGTTTCAACTTGTGCTCTTTGATTTCCAATAGCATCTTTTATCGGATCATAAGTTTTAGATATCCTCATTATTTGGGCTTCCCATCTATCTATTTTTTCCTTTATCTGCTTGGTCTTTTCCATCCAAGACAAAATTTATATAGTTTACTTTCTTCTTTTAGGGCTAATTGTGTAAAATGTACACTTTTATCTAACAAAATATTGTCTTGAGAAGCTTTATCTTTCAACTCAAATAATATCTTATCATCTATTTTAGCTATTACCTTTTCATTAGCATCTTGCTCAAAGGATTCAAAATGGGAATTCATGGACTCCATATGCCTTTTCATTTTTGTTGTGGGAGAGAGTGTTCTATCTCTCTAAACTCTGAGCATGATCTTCTCAAAGATATTTATAGCTTCACCAAGTAATTCACTATCTTCCAAATGGGATTTCAACATTTCTTCTTGTGCAGTAGCTTGAAAGATTGTTCCAAGTCTTAGCTTCTATAGAGGGGACATTGGAGCAAGGTTGATAGGTCCTTGCAAAAGCTCAAGTGCAGTGAAAATTTGAGCTTCCTTCTGCTTCTCCAAAAATTCTCTTAAAGAGTCAGCAGTGTCTCTATTTTCTCCAACTTAAGATGCCTTAGCATCTTGTCTCTCCGAAGGAGGCTCTTGAATGTGCTCTTGTTCATATCTTATATCTTATGAAGGATTATCTATACCTTGTTCTATCTTCTATTCTACATTTATCTCGAGGGCTACATTATCTGCACCAGTGTCCTGTTGCTCTTCATCAGCATCAATAATAGTTGATATTTGCAACTCATTTAACACCCTTAGTGTTATTTCCTCTATTTCCTTGACTAATTTCTCAGTCTCACTAGACATCAGAGCATTTATTCTCTTCATGGTTCTAAATTTCTCATTGTGCTTCTTAGTGGCTTTGGTTTTTTCCTCAGGGGTGATGTCTAGACAAATTTTTAACAAGACATATTCTTTGATCTCAACATATTTGGCCATAGCTCCTTCTTTGTTTGCTAGCATTATACTGGAAAAACTATCTGCTAGCTCATTTGTTACTTCAATCAGAGTTTTGCAGAACATGTCTAAGTATTTTACAACTGCAGTTTCAATGATTACCTTGTCTGCATTTGATCTCTCATCATACATGTCAACAATGGGATTCAGGGTACTATGTTGAGAAAATGCATTGACCATGGCCTCCAAGGATATACTTGCCTCTTCTTCTCTATTATTAGTCTTCTCCTTTTTATTCTTCATCTTCACCTTACATTTTTTGAAGTTCTTTTCAGTAGTAGCTTTATCTGGTTTTGTATTTTTTGCTTTGACCTCCTCATATGTTTCTATTTCCTCTTCTTCTTCTCCATCACCAAGACTCACATACACTCTTTTTGTGGCCTTAGATTCCTTTCTTTTCTTCTTTTCTTCTAGATTCTCCTTTGGCATTTTCTCTTCAGGCTTTGTCTTTTCTTTTTCAACCTCAAAGGTAGCTCTTACAGAGGATGAGGCTCTTGTTCTTCTTCTAGAGCCAGGTGTAGGCTTTTCTTTCTTAGATTTCTGTTGTTTCTTCTCTAGAGTTTTTAAGGTTTGTCCATCTGGATCACTTGATGTCTTTTCTACCAGAGCAGTTGTAGCCTTTGATGCTTTTGCCTTGGCTCTTGCTTCACTTATTTCCTCATCTATAAATCCATGGCTCTTGGAAAACTCATTTGTCATTTCTTTGTGTTCTTTTTGATTTCTGGTTGCTTGTGTTGCATGAACACTTTGAGATACAATTCTTCAAATGTTGCAAATCTACCCTCCTTAGGGTATTTAGGTTTTCTCAACATCAAATTAGCTAATCCAGTCAAAACTTCCTCAAAAACTTCATATCCCATGGCTGGGACCCATACAGTTCTCGGTTCAATAGCCTCCATATAACACTTATCCTTGTCTATCATGAATACACTATCTTTTTCATACTTCTTAACTACCTTTACAGGGAGCCAGGCCCTTTCCTACATTTTCTTTTGAAAATTCTTGAAATATCCCCATAGGTTTGCATTTTATTTATTTGCATTTCCTAGACTCTACAGATGATTTCTGATTTGGGCTGCAATAGGTGACTACCCATGCCAACCAATATTCCCTATACTAGGTAATTCTTTTAGAAAATAGAAGAATAAGAAGATGATAAAGGTTCCATACTTGAAGGGATACTTCAAATCTTTTGTCTTTTTCAAATTCTCCATAAGTTGTTGTTGGAGCAATTTACATAGGTCATAGTCAGTGTTGTTTATGACCATATCATAAGCAATATATATAGCTGTTGATAAAACAGAGTTCTCCCTACTGGAGAAATAAATCTTATAACCAATTTATTTTGATGAAAATCTCACTCCTAGATCCACAATATCATTTATAGTTAATGCTCTTTTGTCAAATTTTACCCCTGTTAGCTACATTACTATGTTGTTCTTCATAGACTTTAGTTCCAGAACCTTCCTGGTGGAGCACATGCTAGTAACAACTTTAATGGCTTCCTTTGTTATCATATAGGGTTCATCTAGCCAAAAGAATTCATCATGAATCCTACACAAGATATATCTAACCTAGGCATCATCTGGGACCATAGGAAAATCTAACTAGGTGTCCAATTTCTTCTCCACTAGGGCACTATACTGTCCTTTCAACTCAAATTTGTCATCAGTTAATTCCTTTAGATAAATGTCCCCTAATTTTCCATGATCATATTCATCTAGGTTTGCATGAATGTATGCCCTAACATCCTCCATATGCAAAATACCATGTGAAATTTTAAAAAATGTCCCATTTGGATCAGTCTCTAGGGATTTAAAGGGGTGCTTTTTGAACTTGGGTTGAGGTCTCTAAGTTATCTCTATTACTTGAGGAGTATACATTTTGCAAATTCAACACATTGGATTTTCAAGAGAGATAATAGATAAATACCTTTTTCCTCCATTAGGGTTTCTTCGTCAAATGCTCAAATTTTCCCTAGCTTACTTCTTAGGTCTCTTTAGTCCCTTGAAAGTATGAATGCTAAGTGATTTTTCCTTCAAATGGATCCCTTGTATTAATATTCAATTGTAATAAATGCTTAATTAAAAAACTTGTTAAACCTTTTCTCTGTTGTTCCCAGTCGATCAAGATTGCTCTGCAATTTATCATATCACCTTCTTTTCTACTGGAATCTTCTTCATAGGATCTACAATTTAGTCTTATAACTTATATCTTTGTGCTAGATAACAACACCACATTTCTGGCTAGGGGAGTAGAATTTTGTATTAAGCTCCCCTAAGCTAGAGCTCTCAATTTACTTCCTAGAGGAAGTATCAACACCAGAGTCTGGTGTAGACTCATCCTTGACTTCTTGCACACTCTTCTTGACCCATATTTGATTCATCTCTTTCTTAATCTTTGTTGAATCTGCCTTTTGTACCAATTCTTTCATCTCTACCTAATTATCCTTCTTCATATTTCTGCTTCTGCAAATGTCTATGCTTGTTGCATTTGAAGAATACAACATTTCTCTATCCATTGTTTCTTTCATTCAACCTTAGCCTGCATTGGTTACCCTTGTGACCATATTTATTACATGTAAAATAATTGCCATTAGAAGGTTAAATATTCCTTCCATTATTATAGTTATTCTTTATTTGACTTCTGAATTCACTAGCTCTATGACCAAACCTCTTGCAATTAAAGTATTTACCTTTGAAAGTTTGAACATTTTTTCCATCGTTGTAACTATTTCTTATCTGACTTCTGCATTCATTAGCTTTATGACCTAATTTGTTGCAAGTAAAACAATGACCAGAGAATGATGGTACATTTTGATTTACTCTGCTCCTACACTGAGTAGCCTTATGACCAAATTTATTGCATGCATTACAATAACCATTGAAAGAAGGGTACCTTTGAGCATTTTGTTGCCTAACCGGTGGTCTTCTTGGTCTTTTCCTTTGATTCTAAATCTGTTTGCCTTTGTTATTCTTAATCCCATCGTTCTTTTCTTGACTGGTTTTGGAACTTTCACCTTTCTCAAATCCCAAGCCTTCTTTATCATTAGGACTCTTCTAACTAGCAAGAATTCTATCAAGTTGAGCAACACTTACTCTAAATTTTTCTTCCTGACTCCAAGCATGTTTCAGATTAGCTTTTAGATCCACAACTTCTTATTCAAGTTTTGTGCATTCTTCAGTTTTTCTTTTCACCAATTGATTTAGGTCTTCTTCTACTTTTGCTCTTTTTACAACTTCTACTTTCAGATTACTCAAGTTATCTTCAGTAGATATCAATTGTTCACTAATCTCCTTGTATTTTTCCTTGAAATTCTTGACTTTCTCCCTCAATTTCATGATGCACTCATCTTCTTCCTTGACTTTAGTGTTGGCAAGAGACACTATATGGATTCATGGTTGTTGTCATTGATGGCAACAAAGGTCATCCCACATATCCGCAAGTCATAATGTATCTCTACCGGAAGTCAGAATAAAGATTGTTGTGGTCCGGTGAACAAGAACAGAGCATGTGGCAAGGTCCGACAGATTGATCCGGATCTCGCAGAGGAAGTGTCTTGGTGCAGTGCGGATTTGGGGAAGTCAAGAGGACTACCTTGAGTGGTATATTCCAAGGATTTAGCCTCCGGTGATGGACAAGGAAAAAGATATGAATAGTTGAGTACCGGATTCCTGAGAGACAGTGAAAACAGAGGAAGAACTGACTGACAGAGTATCAGACCACTTTCCGGATGTGTTACTGTTGATGATAAAGGTTGTGAAGGCATGAATCATGTTTGGCCGACATGATTGATGATATCTACAAGTATATGCTTGATCCGCATTGCTTGGTGAGCAAGGATTCAGCCGACAGAACAAAGCTTGTAAGAAACTAAACTGTTCCGGATGCCGACTAGAAAGGTGATGAAATTACTTGTGCGGATATATATAAAGGATGGATTTAGTTGTGAAAGGTGTTAATGTGCGAAGATATATGCCAATAAGTCCAGAATAGAGCAGAAGTAGCAAGAAAGATCCGGTATGTGAAAGGATAGCAGAATAAAGAACAGAGGAAAGATGAAGTGCAGCAGATCAGTGTACTGAGCCAAACCGGAACTGAACTCCAGCATATGCAGATGCTTCCAATCAGTTCAAGACTGTGATTCTTATCACTTTGTAGACAGTGTGTCTTCTTGTAGGCAGTGAGCCTCTTGTGAGCAGTGTGCTCGGGCAGTGAGCCCTAATTGGCAATTGCCATTTTGTAATTTCCTATTCTTCTAACAGAGAATAATTTTTGGGTTAATCACCCCGTGGTTTTCTCCCTTAACAGGGTTTCCACGTCAAAAATACTGTGTCATGTGTTTCTTATTTCATGGTAATGTTTTTTGTGTTTGATTCAATGCTGCATTAATTAATAAGAAAGTTCAGATAGAGAAATAATTAGGATAACTGATTCACCCCCCCCTCTCAGTTATCAACAATTGGTATCAGAGCAAGGTTCCTCCTAATAGAGCTTAACAGCTTGAGGAAGATCTAGGAATTCAAATGGATGCATATGGTTTAAGGGAGCAACTCAAGACTGCCCTTGAGGATCTTGAACAGTCAAATTCTGAAGTCAATGAATTAAAAGAAAGACTCAAACAGGCTGATGAATTCATGAGGGAATTAAAAGACAAATTAAGTCTCTCTATGAAAAAGAGAAAGGAGCTGCTCCAACAGTTGGCAAGACAAAGTGAAGAAAGCAATACAAATGAAGAATTGACTGAGCAAACCAAGTTATGTGAAAAGTTATCAAAAGAAGTCATTATGTTAAGACATGAAATGGAATCAGGAACTATAAAGTTTACTCAAGAGATTGAAGAAAAAAGAAAGGCTGAAGACAATCTAAGACAATCTCTTAAAGAAAAATCAGAAGAATGCCACCAGATGGACAGGATTATCAGACATCTTGAATCTGATCTTGAAGATGCCAAAGATAATGAAGAAAAACTTGAGGATCAAATTGCCTCTCTCAAAAGAGACCTTCAAACAGCAAATGAATATAAAGAGAAATTCAAGATAAGTTCTGCTCAGCTTGAAGTTCTTCTTGGAAGTCAAAAGAGGACAGATGACAAGTATGGTTTGGGATATGAGAAAGGAGAAAGCTCCGGATCCGGTCAAAAGAATCTTGGATCAGAAAATCCAAGGAGCAGGCCTAGAAGACCTCCGGTAAGACAGCCAAATGCTCAAAGATATCCATCCTTCAATGGATACTGCCACAGCTGCAACCACTTTGGTCACAAAGCTAATCAGTGCAGAATGAGAATGAATCAGATTAATTCATCCTTCTCCAGACAATGCTTCAACTGCAAAAGGTATGGACACAAATCCCATGAATGCAGAATTATGCAAGTAAACAAATCATTCAAAGGTAGATGCTTTACATGCAATAGAGTAGGTCATATGGCTAATCAATGCAGATCAAGGGGATATCAGTCAAATATGCAAAGAAATGTTATTTGCCAAATCTGTAATAGGTCCGGTCATAATGCTAAAGTCTGCAGAAACAAGAATCAAGACAAAAGAGGTCCGGTGTATAATCAGAATCAAGACAAGGGTAAACAAAAGATGAATGCGGATGAAGTTAGGAATCAGATGAGCAAGATTTGGGTGAAGAAAAGTTTAGAGAATGTAGAGGTTGGATCCGCATCAGACTCTGGTGCTGATATTTCTTCCGGAAATTAAAGGGTGAGCTCAGGCTCAGGGGGAGACTCAAAGAAAATCCTTCTTTCCCCAGCCAAACAAGTGGTGCCGGATGTGGCACAAGATGCGGATTAAAGGGTTTGTTGATATGAGTCTTGAGATGCTTCAGTCAAGTTTTCAGAGGTCCGCATGGAGTTATGAAGAAGCTGTGATCAATCAAGTAAGACCTGTTCAGGGAGACGCTCCGGTATGACAAAGGATTACAAAAAGGTCCGGAGAGATCCGGAAGTGCACTATCTTGTTCTGCGGATTGGACAGAGTGTTTGGGATGTTCTTGTAATATGTTACCTCGATTTATTCATGATTTAAAGATCCGGATGATATTCACTGATCAGGACTAATCCAGGATACTCCAAGCTATCCAGACAGGGCAAACCGGAATAATGCAGGTGAAGCATTTATTGCAGACAGATATTAGGGTTTGCGGAGCAATATAAGGGATTTCTCAAAAGTCATTTGCTCATTCTGCACTCAAGAAGAAGTGAAAAGTGGAGCTCTGCAACAAGATTCATCAAGCACACCAAGGATCTCCTGCCGAAGTCATTGCATAAAGAAATCAATCCAACCACTCCGTGCCAACCGAAGACGCATAAGGTATTCTCCGTTTTTCATTATCTCACTGTAAATCCTTGAAGAATGGCTACTCCAAATATAGTTAAGATCTCTGATAGACCTCGCCCCACATTCAAGAAACATCCTTACAAATCATTGGAGGTAGATCCACTAGGAGCCTTCTCTAGTGTTCCTCACGGAGTTTTACATACTGAAGACATTAGGGTTTACATACATGCAAGCATTGAGGAATTTGGGGGATTCAAATTAAGAGACCTCTATCACAAGCAACTGATAGACAATGCTTTTGAGCTTAAACCAGAGTATAAGGGTATCCAGAAGAAACAATTTGAGCAATTTATTCATTTCCCCTGCTTTGAAGAAGATGAATGGGTCCGGTATGTACTGAGCAGGATGCATGACAACTTTCTATGGTTGGATAGACCCTGCAAGATCACAAAAGAGGCAATTAGAGCAGTAACTGGTCTATACTCTTCCGGAGGGATACCTATCCTCAAATCTGTCAAGAACAACATTGTAACTGAGGCCACCGAATCAAAATTTGATAAGAGGGCAATGACCATTGAAGATATTTCGGATCCGGATATCAAGTATGCATCCATGATAATAGGATACAAGATCTATCACTCCAGCAGGGAGAATTCTGTATCCGGAACTGCAGTATACACTGCCTATGAAATGCTAAGAAAGAATGCAGAATATGATCTCTGCGAACTACTGCTAATCCAATTAATGGAAAATATACAGAAAATCAAGAAGGACAAGAAGAATTCCTTTAAGTATGGTACTCTTATTGTACGTCTATTCTTCTACTTCATGAATGAGCTACCCGGATCAAGTGGATGGGTATGGCAGAGTGACAAACCTGTTGCAGTCCAGATAAGAGACTATTTGCATGGACTTGGGGATGCAAAAGCAAGAAATACAGCTCTATGGGGATACTTCAAAAACTTTCAGAGCATGATGCAAGCAAGAGAGAGAATTCCCCAGTCTCTTGTTGAAAAATACAAAGACTCAGTGTGCTTTATGGTTGACACTGATCAGTGCCTAATGGAGGCAGTGGAGCCAAGGATTGTCTGGATCATGCCCATGGGGTATGAAGTGGATGAACAGATAGTGGAGCTGCATGTTCAACACATGCTAAGTCAGCCCAAAGATCCTAAGGCAGAAAGGTTTGGAACCTTTGAGGAGCTGAGTGTAAAAATACATGTAGAACTCAGGGAACCTGAGATTAAGAGAAAGGTGAGAAAAGAAGTAGAGCACATTGCTCAAGGCCTAGGCATCTCAAAAGAGGCACTTGATGCCAGCCGGGAAAAGAGGAGGAAGGCTGAGGAAGAAGAGAAAAGTAAAGAAAGTGCTCCGGTTGAAACTCCCACCCGGACCAGATCATCAAAAAGATCTGCACCTCCCACAACCAAAAGTTCAAAACCGGAAGTCCAGGCATCCGGTAAAAGATCCAAGACAAAAGCCACAAGGGCTTATGAAAGCCAAAAGGATGAAGAGGAAACAGAGTCAGATGAGGGAGTAAAAGAAATAAAGAAGCAGAAGAAGAAAGGATCTGGTAAACCCTCCACAGGCCAAGACAAGGATGAAATGGCAGAGGTATCTATTGAAAAGCCCACTCTGTCTCTAGAGAATGTAATCAAGTCGGTCACGGTGGATGGAAACCTTCAACCAATGACTGAATCTTATGATGACTTCAGTGAGGCTGACCAAAAGACTCTGCAGGAAGCCACCATCAAATATCTGAACATATATAATAAGGCTTTCATTGAGATCATATCTCTTATTCCTAAAAGCCTAGAAAAGGAATTGGAAGTAAGAAAGAACAATGCTCATGCAAAAGATCTTGAGATCCGGGAGCAGATAGCTATTCAGCTATATCCTCAAATTGATCCCAAGACAATGAACATAATCTTCAAGGACTGCAAAGATGAGTTCAGAAGTAAAGCCAGGATGAATCAACTCATGCTTGGTGAGACTGACAAAGTGGCCCAAGAGACAGAAGAGATCCTCCGGAAGGCCTTCAAAAGGTTCAATCTTCCTGTTGTAGAGGACTTAGGTACAGAAACAGCTGAGGACTTGGAACCCTCTGCTCCAGAAGAAGTGGCCTATGAACAAGCTAGCATCTCTCCTCCAGTTTCCCCTACAGTCTCCGGATCCAAAGAAGAAGAGAAATTACAGGAGAAGGAAGCAGTGGTGAAAGACAAAGAGGTTGATAGTTCCAAGACTGCAGAAGAAAAGAAACATCTGTCTCCGGCAAGAGACACTGCACAAACTGTTCAACAATTTTTGAGCAAAGAAACTTTAGAGATTGATGAACCGGAGCTTCTAAAAGGCCCATTCGACTTTGACTCTCTCTCTCCGGTACAAACAATGAAGATAGCTTCATTTGCAAATGCCAAGGCAAATGAAAAACTCCTGAAGTCTCATATGGAAGACTGTGAGTTGATAGAGGCTGCTTCCGGAGTACTTGTAAAGATTATGCCATCAATCCAGATAGATCCGACAGCCTCCTCTTCCGGTAATCTAAAAACCTTAGTCAGCAGTGTTGATACACATTTTGATTCTCTAGAAAAATCAGCTGAAGAAAAGGTCCGGAAGGAATTTTTGGATAAGAGATTTTCAGAAATATTAGAATTAATCTCTAAAGATAGGAAGATTGTGAGCATTGGAATAAAGAGCTTAGAGAATGCTCTTAAGGATGGCGGTGACATCTACAAATTTTGTATATCCTGGTCAAAGGCAACAACAACAATTGATAAGAAAATAAAAGAGGAACAGGACAAGCTACAAAGCTTATCTCAAAGTTTTGATCCTCTCTCTTCCTCCATAATAAATCAAGAATATCAGACTATTGCAGTCTTGAATGAAATAAAGAATCTTGAGAAGGAAAGGAAGAATATCACCAACCGGATGGGAGAACTTAGAAGGATTATAATCCCTAAGTTGGAAACTATGCATGAGGCCATCAGTGATGCTCAGACCACTGCCCAAACAAAAGATCTGACAGATCTCAAGCGGGCAGAAGCTTTTGCATTTTTGTTGAGTGGTCACATTTCAATTTTGGATAGAATGAAGCAAAGTTGGGCCACTAAAATGATCCAATTGCAGACATCCTTTGCAGACATTCTTCAGTATATGTGAGTATGTAAATATGCAGCTATGTATAGAAAATTTTTGAAAATTTTGGTGTGCGGACCCTACCCTTTGCCATTGATGTCAAAGGGGGAGTGAGGAGCAGTGAAAAATGAGGAATCCAACTAAGGGGGAGTTCCGAAAATTGTATATAAAGACAGAGCATCAGCAAAGGGGGAGCATAGTGAAAACACTTAGTCATTTTTCACTAAGTGTTGCCATCAATGCCAAAGGGGGAGATTGTTGGCAAGAGACACTATATGGATTCATGGTTGTTGTCATTGATGGCAACAAAGGTCATCCCACATATCCGCAAGTCATAATGTATCTCTACCGGAAGTCAGAATAAAGATTGTTGTGGTCCGGTGAACAAGAACAGAGCATGTGGCAAGGTCCGACAGATTGATCCGGATCTCTCAGAGGAAGTGTCTTGGTGCAGTGCGGATTTGGGGAAGTCAAGAGGACTACCTTGAGTGGTATATTCCAAGGATTTAGCCTCCGGTGATGGACAAGGAAAAAGATATGAATAGTTGAGTACCAGATTCCTGAGAGACAGTGAAAACAGAGGAAGAACTGACTGACAGAGTATCAGACCACTTTTCGGATGTGTTACTGTTGATGATAAAGGTTGTGAAGGCATGAATCATGTTTGGCCGACATGATTGATGATATCTACAAGTATATGCTTGATCCGCATTGCTTGGTGAGCAAGGATTCAGCCGACAGAACAAAGCTTGTAAGAAACTAAACTGTTCCGGATGCCGACTAGAAAGGTGATGAAATTACTTGTGCGGATATATATAAAGGATGGATTTAGTTGTGAAAGGTGTTAATGTGCGAAGATATATGCCAATAAGTCCAGAACAGAGCAGAAGTAGCAAGAAAGATCCGGTATGTGAAAGGATAGCAGAATAAAGAACAGAGGAAAGATGAAGTGCAGCAGATCAGTGTACTGAGCCAAACTGAAACTGAACTCCAGCATATGCAGATGCTTCCAATCAGTTCAAGACTGTGATTCTTATCACTTTGTAGACAGTGTGTCTTCTTGTAGGCAGTGAGCCTCTTGTGAGCAGTGTGCTCGGGCAGTGAGCCCTAATTGGCAAGTGCCATTTTGTAATTTCCTATTCTTCTAACAGAGAATAATTTTTGGGTTAATCACCCCGTGGTTTTCTCCCTTAACAGGGTTTCCATGTCAAAAATACTGTGTCATGTGTTTCTTATTTCATGGTAATGTTTTTTGTGTTTGATTCAATGCTGCATTAATTAATAAGAAAGTTCAGATAGAGAAATAATTAGGATAACTGATTCACCCCCCCTCTCAGTTATCAACAATTAGATCCCTATTTTCTATTTCAACCTTCTCAAGATCTGCTAGTGTAAGTTTAAGTTCTTCTTCATTGACAAGTGTACGCTCTTCTTCAATCTCAGTTGCATCAATTTCTTCAGGAGGAGTAGGACATTTTTTACCTACCATGTGTTTAGTTTCCAAGATCATCCTCAAGTTGTTACACTTCTTCTGAGGAACCACACTCTAATATTAATTGTTGAACACCCAAAGTACTGAGAGGGGGGTGAATCAGTATTTTATTAAACTTCTTACTTATTGAACTAATAATCCATTTACCACATGAAATAACAAATTAAATTAAACATAGAACAAACAACCAAAATCCATCACACATGAGTACCAATAATTTAAAATGGAAAACCTAAAACTGGGAAAAACCACGGTGAGTGTTATCTCACAATATATGAATGATCAATACCAAATTACAATAAAGACTCACTACCCAAAAGAGGTTGTCACTGCAAGAAGGCTCACTACCTAGAGAAAGAAAGAAAAATGGAGATGGCTCACTGCCAAAATGAACTACTCAAATTGCATCTACACATGCATGAATGTGGCTCCAATGTATGCTCAAAATACTGTCTCAAAACTCTTCATATTGATTGCTTTGTTTCTTTGCTCTACTTTTACATTAGACAAGATCTCTCTTCTTCTACTCTTCTTGCCTGCTCTACACTTTCACATATTTATCATACACATATTCACTAATATTCTCTCAAAAATGAAATTCAAACTCAAATTTATATCTGCAACAAAAAAACTTCATATTAGGTCAGCCTAATGAAGTGTACCATGTAGTCATGCATTATGTACTTTGTCATACAAATACATTTTCCACAATCTATAGCAGACCCAAACAATATTTGAAATACCTTCACACATGTCGGTCTCAACTATTTCACCACTTAGGATTAAGTTCCAAACACCAAAACTTAGCGCACATACATCATATTGTCATCTCGACCTTATCCATAGACTATTCACTAGTTGAACAGTTCAACTGTCAGACAAGATCTTCTACTGCGGACCATAAGACTTGTTCAAATCCATATCAGAGACTCTTTACCTATCATAGATCATACATCAAGAACCGCAAGGAAAAATATTCTTTTGCGGTAGAATGTACACCACTAGAACACATGCCATGTCACAGTCAAACTGCATCATACCAAGTAGTGATACTTAGGCATTCATAACTAACTTTCTAGTGAAGTTCAGAACTTGCAACTCTGAATTTAGATGCTTCATATTTGTTTTTACAACACATCAAAACCATACAAAAGATATGCAATAGCGGAGGAATGCAGACCAAAACAAATGAGTGTTTTGCTCTAAATCACAACGTACTCTATCTTTCCGGTCTTAGTCTATTAGAGAGTATGCTTCTGGTACTTGTCAAGAGATAAAAACTTAGATATAGGATCATCAAAGGAACACAAATAACATACTAGAACCACATGATCAGATCTCCAACTGTGGACCAATGCTAATCATTATACTACTGATTTGTCATTGTTTCTTGTGCGCTACCAATACTTAACCAAAATGGCTAAGTCTTCTTCTCTGGACCAAAACACTATTCCAATCTTGTTCCTTTAATTGTTTCCATCAATGAAAACATCTTTAGACATTATACGCAAGTTGCCAACAAGGCTACTACTGCAAAATGCGTGAAATTTGGTAGGTTTATGTTGTATTCAAGATGGGCGTGTCCATGCCTTAGGAAAATCAACATTTTCATGATGGGCCCTAGTACTAGTGAAAATTGCCCATCACATGTGAAGTACTTCATCAACCACATGACCAAAGATTTCCATGGATGAAGAAGTGAAGTCCTAATGATCCCTTTTAATTCTCCATTATTTAAATGTAACTGTACCCCAGGATCATTATCTACTGAGAAAGTTTGGATTAATTCAGAGTAGAGGGTTTTAAGATGGTAAAACCTCTCACCTTCTTCCAGGAAGCCAGATATGTGACTGATGATTGTGGTTGAGACTATAATTTTCACTCCTTGTACCTTTGTCTAGTTGCTCTTTAGATTGGAGAGGAATTCATCCACTATATCTTACTAGTAGACTTCAAATTTCTCAAAGAACTCCAACCACCCTACATTCCTCAACACATCAGCTGAGGCCTAATCCTGAAGTAACCCCTTAAATGTTTTAGGCTTAGATTTATTCTTGATCCCCATGCTACCCTTGATAATATTTTTCTCCCCTTTCTGTTGCTTGTGTTGATTCCAAACCCTCACCTTTGATTACTTCCTATGAGTAGCTTTTGCTAGAATAATTTCCCCTTTTGATCTTTAGTTTTTCTTCTATAAACTAACCCTAACTATGGAGCTCCCTTGGTTATACAAGAAGATTCTACTTTGTTTTCTATGTGCTAAATTTGGAGTTTAAGAGCTCTTTTATCTAGCAATGACTGACAACGATTTCTCGGCTTGGGAGGGGTTTTTACTTCAAATAATTCAAAGTGGAGGGTTAATTATGACTATAAGAGAGGATATGATACTCTAGATCAGATGTGTCAGTCAAGCAGTTATGGTGACATGCATGAACATATATAGGAATATGGAAGAGTTTACATGTCTAGGTAATTTGAAAAAAAATAGAAATGAAAAGACTTGTAATAATTAACTAATGTAAGTGAAGTACCTGGATTACCATTCGTAATAATTAGAAGATATGTTTGGTTTGTTGCACTGCCATCTTCATTATGTTTGATGTAATTCTACATTCATGTAACCTTCCCATCACTCGCCTTGATGTCATCAGCATGTGATTTGGTAGGTTTCCTTAAGGATGGATGTGACTGTGATGCGCCAATAGAGGACATCATCAAATGCTATGTGAGTGATGCTTAGTCAGTGGCTGGGTACAATGGATGCTTCACGTGGTTTCCCTTTTTGAAAGTGGAGGCTGAGTCATGGTGACCTCATCCCTTTTTCAGTGTTTCCACTTTGATGCTTGGAAAGGTGGGCCCCAAAAGTTTGAATTGCTTTAGCCTATTGAAGCGCTAGAGGTGCTCCTAGTTTACTCTAGAGATGCACCTAGTTGGCTTTGGAGAAGTGCCTAGTTGGTTTTAGAGAGTCTTTTGTTAAATTCTTGCATGAAAAATATAACCACCATTTACTAGTATTCAGTTCCCTAGGCAAGAAAGATTTCCATTTGACAGTTTTCGATCTTTCTCTTTATAAAATTTTTCTCTTTTTTTTGAGAATGGCCGCCATTTACTGGTTTTCAACACTTCTTTTTTAAAAATATTTTATTTTATTTTCTTTTTTATTGTCCTTTGAATCTCTTCAATTTGTGGCAAAGGTTGTGACCTCTGTCACCAAGCACAAGTCCATGGTAAACTCCTCTTTTGTAGCTAGTCTTTGGTATAGATGAATTATGTGACCATTTACTAAGAATGTGTTTTCTCCTCCATCAATGGGTGTCAACAAAACTGTTCCATTTTCATAGACTTCCCTGATGTGGTAAGGTCTCATCCAATAAGTTTGTATTTTTTCCTTAAACTCCTTGAATTTAGAATCATACAAGAGAGAACCTAGTCCGCTTGTTGAAATGTCCTCTTTTCGATGTGTTGATCATTCTATTGTTTCCTCTAATGTTGAATGAGTTATGTTTGTTGTATGGCCTCTATTCTAATTTCATCCAATTCATTGAGTTGAAGAATATTATCTTGTTGTGCTATAGATAATGGTAGTCCAATGTCCAATGATGTCTTTAGTGTTTGTGAATCAAACTCTATGGACAGTATGGGTTTCTTCCCATAGACAAGTTCACAAGGTGAGAACTTGGTTGTTGACTTCCATGTGGTGTTGTAAGCCTAGACTACTTTAGGTAACCTGTTGGCCCAATCTTTCCTATTCATGGCCATTGTCCTTGTCAAGATATTTTCTAGCTCTCTATTTGTCACTTCTACCTACCCATTTTCTTGGGGGTAGTAAGTGTTATCTCCCTAATTTGCACCCTTGTTGTGGTTGTGAAAATTTAGCAATCTGGAGATACAATGGCAATGATCTTGAAGAGTGGGACCTTACGAGTTGAGATCAGACCTCTAGAGAAGGTTGGTTCCTCTTTCTAAGCCTAGCTCTAATATTTGCAGGGGAAAAGAGTTAGAAGGAAACTGAAACAGAAAGGAGTGATGCACCAGATTTATTGAGTGATGGTAGTCTTGGTGTAGACACAATAATGATTTCAATGATGAAGGAGATTCACATAGAACTATGACTGATTAAGGTTTCGGTATGAAAGTTAAACTTGTAGAGGAGCTATTTTACTCACAGAACAAGCAGTAACTTCAATTAAAACACAGAAATCAAGACACAAGAGAGGCAAAAAATCATGCATATTTTAATCATGAAGGCCAAAGACCATTACAATATAGAAATGTTCAATAGCAGAAGAAATCTGACTACAAAAATTTTGGTAGTATAACAACCCCAATAAAACCATCCTCCTGTTCAAAAGAGTTTACATTGCATTTTATAGGTTAGACTCCTACCAAAAAAGCATGGAGTCACTGATCCACGGATCCCAAGTCATAAATGCTAGAACAAGGGTGCATGGGCGGAGGCGTGGTGAAGGGACAGGGGCCATGCTGTTGCCAGGACTAAAACCGCAGAAAATGGTTGTCAGGACGCAAGACAAGACAGGGCATTAGGAAAAAATCCCTAAAGTCACCGCCGAACACACAAAAATTGGTCCTGCAAGACATAGAGCCCATGCACATTGATGAGAGAAGCCATACGCCATGAATACACTTGTCAAATCTACCAACCAAAGCTACTGAGAAGAAGAATGGACTCAAAACATGCCAGAAATGACTGCTGAGACGTCCTATCGACCGAGCATACAAAGCCAGATCCAAACTTGAAAGTGAAAATATCCCCTTCAAAAGCCCGTCAAATGAAAGAGGAGGCAAAAACAAGCACTTTTGTCTCTTGCAGCATGCTGAAATTCAAAAAAACAAGGGAGATACAGGCAGTCAAAGTTTTGGTCAGCTGTGTGTATATCGCATTTGTATATCTGTGCTTGGATATCACTATATCTCGCCATTGTATATACAATGGCAGCTACACTTTATCTCTACTTGGTGCAAGCGCGCTTTCCCTCCCTTTGAACATTCAAACTGATTGCATATACAATACAAGTCCCTTTAAAAATACCTTGTATGTGCAACAGTCCTTGTATATGCATTTGCCACTGCCATGTGGCACCACCTGATTCACCGCCACACTGAACCTGGGACCCATCACTGAAGAACAACATCCTCCATCGGCCCTTGGAAGACTCAAAAACAAGCTGCTGATGCATAATGTCTTGCCAAAAAACTCCTATATGCAACACTTGTATATGCCCTTTGTATGTCGGATTGTATATGCAAACATACAATTGCAACATACAAACACTGCAAAACCCAAGAGATTATCATCTGTATTTGATCTTTGCGGTTGGGTCCGCCTTGCACCTATCAAAACCCTGGGTCCCGCCTTGTATCTCCCTTTTGCATCTATCGCTTTGTATGTTTGCATATACCATGCACCCTCACATACAAGTCTCAGATTTCAAATTTTATAAAACAGGCTACAATCGCTTTGAAAATTGGCATTTGTATCTTTAATCCCTTGTATATCGGCATATACAAAGCCATATACATGCAAGTCGCGGATGCCAACTCCGAATTTGCTGAATTTGATCCTTGAATCGGGTCCGGCCTGCATATCGCTCCTTTGTATGTTCCTGCGGGCCCCACCGAATGCATCTCTCGCTTTGTATATCACAAGATACAAAGCATCAATATACAAGTCATGGACCTGAAATTTCTATAAAACTAGTTGAAAATGCTACCAGGTCTGGGCTTGTATGTAACTCCTTGTATGTTTGATTGTATGTGCGAACATACAATCGCATATACAAGCCACTGTATCATCTCTTCATCTTTGACTTTGCATGTTTACTTGTATGTATGTCTTGTATGTTGCCAATATACATTGCAAAATGTACATTTCCTCTGGCATGTTCCCCTTGTACCTTTGACTTGTATATCTAACCCTTTGTATATCGGCATTGTATGTGAAAACATACAAAGCGAAAAATATACAAGCCATTGTAGTGGATGCATTTGTTGGGCCCTTATATATTTTTCATTGTATATACCCATTGTATGTGCAAACATACAAACCCGATATACAAGCGTAAAATATTCTAGGAATCTATGACAGATTCCCCAAATGCATTTACAAACCCAATATGCATGCAAAGATGCATACAATCATTTTTTTCACTTTTTGGAAGGCCGATTGAGATTTTTGACCCTCCAATGTACAATTAAACCTGCATGTACATACAAATGGCCTTGTATATACGAAGACACTTGTATGCAACTCTTTTTTGCATTTTTGAACTGCGAGGGCCAAATGACTTAGAAATTTTTTGAAGCCAAAAGATTTCTAGGTTTTTTTTTGGGTTTTCTGCAAGGATTCTTCAGGTAAGATCTTGGGATTTTTTGGCAAGGCAGGGCATGAGTAACTAAAGAATTTGAGCTTTCTCTCCTTCCATTTAGGCTTTCTCTATTTGAATTTCTTTGATGGAAGGAGGGAAACAGGAATATTTTGGGGCTAGGCAAAATATGATAACAACTTTGGCGACCTCTCAGGGGTGTTTGCCTGCTAAACAAATGATCAGTGGCCTTATAGCATCCATTGGGCATGGAGTCAAAAGACTAAAAATACCTTGACAAACATCTTGACCTCATCACTTGACCCTAGCATGACAACAATGAAGAACACAGGAGGGCCAAAACCAAAACAAAAGCCAAAAGCAACCCACAAACTATGCTAGGAAACACTCAGGGAAAACAAAGAGGCAACTAAACTACTTGTGCAGCAGCACTTATCGAAAGCAAGAAACCTAATCTACTGCTCTACAATGCAATTCATACCTCAAAACACCTCTTTAGGTGCATCACATTGACTGGGATAGGTAAGTTTTTTCCATCCATATTTGACAACTGAAATGCATTGTGCTCCTTGCATTCAGTAATGATAAATGGGCCACCCCACATGCTATCAAACTTGGAGTGCCTTCTTGGCCTACTTTTTAATTCATCCCATTTGAGCACCATATCACCTTCCCTTAAATTTCTAGGAGTGGCCTTCTTATCAAAAACTCTCTTTTCCTGAAGTTGATGATACTCCATAGCCTTCCTAGCGTTATCTCTAACCTCTTCAAGCTCCATGAGTTGAGCATATCTAACAGCCATGGGATCCTCTTCATCAAACATCTCTAGCTGATTCATGATGTCAAGAGCTGGTAGCTCTACAGATATAGGCACTCTTGCCTCTTTTCCATAAACTAGCATATATGGAGAGTTCCCAATAGACCTCTTGGGAGTTATTCTATCTGCCCATAAAGAAAATTTCAAATTCGTATGCCAGGCTCTCTGGTTATCCTCCATTGTCCTTTTGATAATTCTTATGAGATTTTTATTTGTGGATTCAGCCAGACCATTACCCTATGGGTAGTAATTTGATGAAGTGCTTAGATAGATCCCATTCTTCACAGCCCAGTCAGTTATCCTTAATCCAACAAAAGCCAAGGCATTATCTGAGATGATTGATTCAGGTACTCCAAATCTAGATACCAAATCACCATAAAAGTTCAAAATGGCACTTTCATTGGATTCCCTCAGAGCCACTGCTTCAATCCACCTTGTGAAATAATCTGTTGCTATAAGCACCCACCTATGGCCTGCGCTGGATGGTGGATTAATGGGACCTATAAAATTGATGCCCCATCTCATGAAGGGTTGCTCTACTTGAATTGGATGTAGGGGTAGAGCTGGCAACCTTTCTTTGCCTACAAAAATGGCACACTTCACACACTTTCTAGCCTAGACATGAGCATCCTTGATTAAGCTGGGCTAGTAATATCCAGCTCTCATTATTTTCCAGGTAGTAGTCCTTGGGACAAAATGATCCCCTGCTATTCCATCATGGAACTCACGCAGCACCTTGTCAGTCTGAGCTTCATCAATGCATCTTAACAATACACCATTAAAATATTTCCTAAAAAGGATGCCATCGATCAAAACATATGGAATGGACTGTAACCAAAAATATCTCCTCTTGGCTCTATCTAGTCCTACTGGACATTCACCAGTTTGCAAAAAATGAATCATGTTATTAACCCAACCTGTGCCCACTGCTGCTGTATCAGCTTGATGCTCATCTTCAATGGCCAGAAGCACTTCCTTTTCCTTCTCTGCTTTGCTTTCAGAACTACCAGCAAGCTATTCGCTGAGTCCTCTCCCTCTGACGAGCTTGGTTATTTTGATGTCTACGTCATACTCCATGACTTTGGTAATCCAATCAGCTCTCTTCTCATTTACATCCTTACCTAGCAGGAACTCCTTCATGCCAGGGTGAGCAACCATCAAATGTATCTTATTGTTAGAAATAAGATGCCTAAATTTTTTGAGAGTTCTTACCACTACAAGGACGTGCTTCTCAATGAATCTATACCTCTGTTCATACTCCTCTAGGCCTTGGCTATAAAAAGTGATTGGTTGTTCGAAGCCATCGCTCTGCTACTGTACCAGAATCATAGAAATGGTATCCAGACTGCCGTATGCATACAAGATAAAATCCTTGGAGAAGTTAGGATTTACCAAAGTTGGTGCAGCTGATAATGCCTCTTTTATGGACTCAAAGCTAATTCTGGCCTCTTTTGTCCAACTAAAAACTGTGTTCTTCTTTAACATAGATGTCAAAGGCTTTAATAGATTTGCAATGTTAGGTATGAATCTTCACAGAAAATTAATTCTGCCAATGAAACTTTGTAGTCCCTTCTTGTGACTAGGTAAAGGCAGCTCCAAAATAGCCTTTACCCTTTTAGCATCAATGGTAATGCCTTCCTTTGACACCACGTGCCCTAATAGCTTGCCTTCATGCACAGCGAAAATGTATTTCTTGGGATTGAGAGATATCCCAAACTCTTTGCATCTCTCAAAAACTTGCCTCAAGTGGGATAAATGTTTAGACGCATTCTTGGAAAATACCATTATGTCATCAAGGTACACCAGCACCAATTTATACAACAAACCCTTAAAAGCCATATCCATAGGTCTCTGAAAAGTTGAGCCAGCATTTGACAGACCAAAAGGCATCCTTTTGTAGGCCATGGTCCCCCATTTGGTAGTAAAAGCGGTTTTAAACTGATCCTCCTCCTTGACTAACACCTGATTATAGCTGAAAAATTTGTCAAGTAAGGAGAATCTTTCTAAACCAGCCACTACTTGCAGAATTTGTTCCATTGAGGGCAACAGGTAGTGGTCCTTTAGGGAGGCTCTATTAAGGTCCTTGAAGTCAATGCATAGTCTAATCTCTCCATTCTTTTTCCTCACAGGGACAAGGTTGGAGACCCAAGAAGTATGCTTGATTGGGAAAATGATCTTTCCCTCGATCAGCTTGGTCAATTCTTTAATCATCAGGGGCTCTAGCTTTGGATTTAAAGGTCTTTGCTTCTGCCTTACAAGTTTTGCACCTGGCTCTAACTCTATAGTATGTTGGGAAATATGAGGGTCAAACCCTTTTAGGTCTGAGTAATCCCAAGCAAACACATCTTCAAATTCCTGACAAAGGGCAATGAAAGCTCTCCTATCCTCAGGTGAACAGATTTTACCTATTTTGAGAAGCTTACCCTTGAAAATTTCTAACTCCTCATAATGCTCTTCCTTTATCTGCATGCCAGCTTTGCTCTTCTTTAGCTGATCATCCATACCAAAAATAGATTCCAAGGTTACCAATCCCTTGGGCAGTTTGTTTGTTCTCAACTGAACAAATTGATCATTGCCATACTGTTGTTTGAGTTTATCCTGATTCATCATAGAAAACTCATCCTCTTCTAACAGGAAATGCAGGATCTGCTCATCACTTTCAAAAACTTGCCAATGAATGTCATTGTTAGGGTGTTGTTCTCAAAATTAGCTACGCTCGTTTTTGTAGACAACCCCCACGAAACTTGTCCATTTCGTGAATCTACACTCTAAGCTCGCGGACCGAGACAAGATTCTCTTGATCTCGCGTGAATTCATTTGACATTCTAGACTGGTTTATGACATCCCTTTGAATAGGTTTCTCGATATACATGAGGATCATTCAAGTTGTAAGTTGGTTAAAATGTCAATATTGGTCATTTTTAAGAGTTAGTAAAAATTGAAGTCTTGATATGCAAGAGCGGCAAATTTTGCCACTCCTGCATACCTCTTTTTGACTTGTTTTTCTTACATATGTAATGGCAGTGTTTTTTGCCGCTTTTGCATATACTTTTCATTTTGCATGTAAAGGCGGCGGATTTTGCCGCCATTACATGCGTTTTTTGGTTTAACATGTGACGTCGGTGATTTTTGTGGTCTTTACATGTTTTTTTCTTCTTTGTGCATGGTCAGCAAATTATGACGCTGGTGCTTCTTTTTCGATTTGTGCACTTGTCACCGAAATCTCCGCTCGAACGAGATCTTGGGAATCTTGGTCACGCAGTGCCATAAATGGCCACTTGTGCCACTCGCTTAGCATTTGTGTTCGGGTTATTTATTGTGTTTTGATGGTTTATTTTTCCATTTCATCCTCTCTCCCGAGCTAATATACCAGACTCTCCTAACATTGCTTGATCGCGCCATCGACCATCGCCATTGAACATAGGGTTTCAAGTTTTAGAACGGGTAAGTTTTCTCTTTCGTTTCTGTTCTCCTTTTTCACTGTTTATGATGTGCTTTGTTTTGATTTTTGTCTTAGATTTTCTTTACGTTTTTGTCTTTTGTTTTGTTTTCGCACCAGAGGTGCCCTAGGTTTTTCCTTGAAACCCTTAGGTTTCTACTACCTAGATCCTCAATCCTCGCTACATACCATTATGTAACATCGGCGGAGTTTGCCGATCCTACCTAAAAATTACGTGACCATTGCCGAGTGCTTAGTTGGTGAAACTCCCGGCATTCGTACTTGAATCTGTAAATTTCCCTCAAATGCAACACCGGCAAAATTTGCCGCTAGAACCTCATTCCTATCAATATGCAGCGTCAGCTAATTCTGCCGCTCCAACATGAACCCTTGTCTTTCTTATTTCCTACATCGTCGGCAAAATCTGCCGCTTTTACCAACTCAAAGTCTTCATCAACATGCAGTGGCGGCAAAATTTGCCGCCAATGCAAATAATGCAAAACCCTCATATGCAAGGGCAGCAAATTTTGCCACCCATGCAAAAATGTCCCAAATTTTTCCAACTCTGGAAAATTTCCAATTTTGATTTCCCGAGCCCGCTTCTCCTTTGATTTTTGGCCAGCTCACACTATAGCCCTTTTTCAAGTGCATTCCCATAGTCGTGATCATCAATATGTAATTTTCCCAGATTGCCCATATTTTCCCTAATTGCATGATCATGACTTTTGTTGCAGTTTCTCTTGCGGAGCTTCGTTCAACATTAGACTTCTTCTCGGTGAAAGTTCATCCAAATGATTGACTTGTCCCCAAAAAAGTCAAAAGTAATGAAGTACAAATATCAAGGTGTTTTCCCAATCACCTCAGTCCATTCTAATGTTGAGGACATTAGAGATACAGAGATTGGCCATGTTGATATGGCTGAGTTTGTAGAGAGAACCAAGTCAAGCAACCCCAGTGCTATGATGAGGAAGATAGTGGAGAGTAATATTCATCTGGTATCATCCTTCCCAGTGGCAGCTCACAATACAAAATTTATTCTTTAGTGTGCCCATTTCTATAACAAAGATATTAAAGCCGTGGTGGACGCCAGTGGTAATGTGATAATTAGGTTGGATCCTGAGTTCATTGACAAGGTGTTCATGTGTCCTCCTGCGACAGAGGTATTGAAGCTTGACTTTGTTGAAGCTCAGAAGGAATATGACAAGAATCCAAAAAAAGTGAAGAAAGTGATCAACAACAAATGGTTGAAGACTGCAAGGTCAAGTTTGTCAAGGTGGCCATGTAGTTTTCCTCGGAATGATTTTGTAGAAGAAGTTGGTGACTTGATTACCCTCCTCAGTAGGATAAGAGGTTTGTCCTCCTCTTCACAGTTTCATGAATGGATGTATCCTTTCATCAAGGTCATACTCCAGGGCAAGCAAGTTATTTTCTGGGGAGAACAAATCAGTAACGCTTTGCATGACCAACTGACAAAGGTATCCACTACCTCCAAGTTCTTCATGACTTCCTATCTGGTATACATTGCAGCCTCCATGAGGATTTTTCCAGGATTATCATCAGAAGGGGATAGGAGAGTAGTCCTAGTATACCAATATTATTCTCAGCTGACATTGAAAGGTTCAATTCACCATTTCAGGAGGGTGAATGATGCATTCTTTGCTGTATTCTTGTATCTTTTTGATCCCCAACTGGAGCAGAGAAGAATTTCAGACGAGGCATGGACAGTGGTTAATAACTTTGGTTGTATGTTTTTGCAATTTCCATCTTTTTCATACTTGAGGGTTGGCTTTTTCCAAGGCTACCCTTATATGCTTCCTAGGTTTCCTTCAGATAGACTGGTCTTGATGGAGTTGTGCAGACAAATGATTGTCATGCATAACAAACAGATGGAACTCAAGAAGCCTGGTTTCAGATTTCCAGTGGAAATCGGCAGATATTCAGTGTTGACTGCTGCAAAGGCAAAGGCCATGGAGATAGAAATGCAGTTGGTCACCATGAAGCAATTCAAGAGGAGACCAAAATTTGACTATCGGGGCATAAAGGATAAAATCAGGAGGAAAACTCAGTTTCATGAACCCATGGTGGAAGATGTCTGGATAGACTTGAGAACAGAGGAAGATGTCAGGAAACTAGACTATAGCAGGCTGTCTCTAGAACAAATTGAATATCTGGGACTTGCTGATATTCCAAAAGATCTTGTGGATGATGGGGAATTGGTTGATGCCAAGTATGATGTAGAACAGATAGCTAGTACTCCTCTCCCTCCAATCCAATGGTCCCAAAAGGAGTTGACTTCACTAAGGAAGAGATTTGAGCCTATATTGGCTAACACCAATAACTGGCTGGCGGATAAAGGAATTACGTTGAAAGAATTCCTCACTGGTTCAGAAACTGAAATTCAAGAGCAGACTGGTAAAAAGGCAGAAAATAGAATGAAGAACAAGAGTGATGTTCCATCATCCTCTAAAATACACAAGCCTAAAATCAGATTTGTAACGAAGAAAGCAAAAGCTATTGAGGAAGAACCTGAAACGAAAGATATGGAAGTCGAGGAGCCAGTGACTGAGGAACCAGCGACTGAAGAGCCAGCTACAAAAGAGATGGATGTTGAAGACAGGAATTGAGATCAACAAGATGAGGAGGCTTTGTCTCCACAGGACAATACACCTGTCGCAGCCCCTATGTCTGTTTCCCCTAGTAACATTCCTTCCTCTGAATCCCCCTCTCCTAAAATAATTTTTGATAATCCCCAAGGCACTTTTGAAAATGTTCTCCGTTCTTCTGAGTCAATTCCTAGTTTGTCTTCTTCATCTTTTGATATTGGGGATACGTCCATGTTTGATCATTTTGTGATGAATACTGAGCAAGTTTCAGATGCAAATGTAACAGGTGCAGATTTTACTAACACCCCGCCTATTGTTTCTACTACCAGTACAAGCACAGTTCCAGGAACACCAGCAGTAGGAATGGATCCCAATGTGAATACTTCTCTGCTTCCACCTTGGTTATCAGCTTACACACCAAAGAGGAAAAAGCAAGTCATCTCTCCAAATGATTTTGATTTCACTAAGTTGGTACCTACAAAGCCTAAGGCCCCAAAGAAACCAAAGATCCTTTCCAGGGTACTTGAAGATAAGGGACATAAATTTCTGGAGATAGCGAAACCTCCACAGGATGCAATTGTTGAAAATTTTGATATGAATGACTATTCTATTTCTAGGGTTAAATTGGGCAAAATCACCCATGAAAGCGCTAAAAATGATATGCAGTCGGCCATGGACATCTTGATCCAGAAGTTCGACAGGGAAAAAGAAATGAAAGATTATTACAAGGCAAAGGTAGAGCAGCTGACTACAGTGGTAAGAAAGATCACTTTGAACTCAGAAGCAGTTACTCTAGAGGCCGTATCTGTAGAAGACCCCGTCATTCTGAAAGCAGAAAAGACTCACCTTAGAGGAAAAGTACTTGAAGAGTACTTAGATAGGATGCGAGCGCAAGGAATCTCTTTGCTCACGGATGTATTTGAGAAGATGGATAAGATGAGGAAAGTAAGGGTGGAACTTAATGATCTCATTGATGCTATCTCTCAAGATATTGAGCGCACGGAGGATACTCATGATAAATGGCTGGAAATGAGGAAGCTAAAAATAAGTACCCTAATATCCATTGGCGCTATTTCCAACAGGGATTCATATATAGAAACAAAGGAAGCTCTGATGTACAGGAGCAATATGCTAAGAAATTTGATCAAGGATCTTGAAGCTGTGAAGGAAATCAGTGAAGAAAATGATGTTAATCTTTTGCATAAGTTGGAGGAGTTACCTTGTAAGTTGGTGTCACAGGATAACCGATTTCTTTCTGCAGAAGAAATGGTTCAAGAATTTGAAGACATGTTCCAGAAAGAATTTGAAGATAAAGCATTTTCAATAACTTCTGTGGATAACATTTTAGACAACCAGTTAACCTTGGACAATCTGAAAACTAGGTTAACTAATCATGCCAAATCAATCACTATAGTGAGGGATGCCATAGTGAGGGCCAGGATGATCTTCAAGAACGCATTCAACCTAGATAGCATTGAAATGCAAGCAGCCTTCACTATGTATGATCACCACATGAGAAAAAGTGGAGATACAAATTGAAGCAGTTGTTTTTTCCCTTAGTTTATTTTCTGATTTTCACATGTACTTTCAAGACAATTTTGGACAGTTTTGCATGTACATTTTTAATATGCAATTACATGTAAAAATATAGGAAGTCCCAAGTCAATAAGGACTCCTATTTTTGAATAAGTCAAAGTAGTTGTAGATTTCCTAAATTTTCTCAAGGTCTTTCCCTATAAATAAAGGGGACCTCTTTTGTAAATACTATCTTTTGTCTATTGCAAGAAAACTCTGGCGAATTGAGAAGCAAATCAAGACTTTGTGCTTTTTGTGAAAATCAATATTCAAATATTTATCAATACAAGAAAGCAAGTTCAATTCCAATCTTTGTCTTGGGATTATTTGTGTTGTGATAGTATTGTTCTTATGTCTTGCTATCATAATCTTATTTGATAATAATTGAAGTGTGGAGTTTGTTTCAAGTGATTGAAGAGCGCTCTTAATTTGATTCTGATAAACTTTGTGTTATCAAATCGGTTGTGGGTTATATGTTCATGTTTGTGAGAATACAATAGTTTGGAGACTTTGTGCTGCAAGTTGTTATATTTGATTTACTTTTACCATCTTGAAGAAGAGTGAATACTTTGTGCTGCATTCTACTTCAAATAGTTCCGTTTACAAGTAGTAAGTGAGGTAACAGAAAACTTTGTGTTTCTATGATTTTGTGATAATTTATAAGTCTTCTATCAAAGTTTGAAATATAAACATCTATTCTGAAAAAAGAGAATGAGATGAGATGGAACCACCACAAACATAGTTTTTAGTGTACATAAGTTTGATAAGTTGTTTCATTTGCAAAAGTTAAGTAATTAGAGGGAACCTCCCCTTGCTGAGAGGAGAGACTCTGTCTCATCATATCTGTGGCTGATATACCCATTTTGCCATTAGCGAGTTAATGACAAAATATTCACCCAACACAGGGATAGAGAGCTTATCGACTATTTTCACATGAGGCTACACCTTTTGTCTTTGAATAACATTGGGGATATCAAACTGAGCCCCAATTGCAGCTAACCTATCTGCATGATAATTCTGATTTCTTAGAATAGAGATCAGATTGAAAGCATCAAACTCTTCAATCATGTCCCATACCCTATGCTTATAGCATTTCAAAGCATCATTCTTCATGACATGCAGTCCTCTTACCTGATTTACAATAAGTTCACTGTCCCCAAACACCTGCAAACAACCAATTTTCCTCTTTCTTGCCTACTACAAACCTTGGATCAATCCCTCATATTCAACAGTGTTATTTGTACATGAAAAGGCAAAACAAAAAAAAGAAAAATATTTCACCCTGAGGAGACACAAGCATTGCACCACCACCAGATCCATTCCTATTCCTAGAGCCATCAAAATACATTTTCCATACCCCATCTTGCTGCTCTATCTGCTATTCTGAACTCTTTACAAGGCTTGGAATTTCTACTTCAAGTTCGTGCATTATGTAAACTCCCATGCCAGTTTCTTGAATGTGTTCCTCAGGACCATCAACAGTATTTTCTAAGGCCCACTCCTTTAACAGCACTTCAGGCATACTTTCAGCTTGCAGTTGCAGCAACAAGCTCAGGGTCATCAGAAATAATGCAATTTGCATTAACGACACTTGGGACATACGGTTCTATGTGATGTTTGGCAAGCAACTCAGATTTTATGGTCACCTTTGTGCAATATTGGGTCCTAAATAGCATGTGGGACCAATCCGAGGATAAATATCCTCCTATCTTGGCTATGAATTCTCTTGACAAACACATGGCAAAGTGAGGAGGTAGGTCTATGATGAACACCTCTTGAGAAATGGACACGTTTGGGCAAGTATGCAAAGTGAGACCTAGGTCTTTTATCACACCTATGGTGTTAACAGCTGTACCATCTAGCTGGAGTACACCCTTTGTTAGGGGCTGGTATTTCAATCCTAGTTGGTCTGCAATCTATTTTGGCATAACAGAACTACTTGCACCACTATCCACCATGCAATTATGCACTGATTTGTCTCCTATTATTAATGACACATAGAATGGAAGCAGTTTAGTACTCTTGCTTGGTTGTTTGCTTCTCTCTTGGGATGAATTGGTAAGGACGGCCCTAGATGGGTCAACAGTTATATCATTTGACACTTTTAAACCAGACAAGGTAGATTGTAACATGTCCTTTTGACCTGGGATCGCTAAGGAATCCCACATAGACATTGTCACATTCATTTTCTTCATGTTTTCAATGATATTGAAAGGTGCAGTAATGCTTACCCTTTGATGCAGCTTTCCAGTGGCAATATCAGCTTGTAAATGAGGCTGTTTGCTGGCAGTTGCTTGTGTATCCCTTTGCAACACATGGGGGAGCTGAGATGTTGAAGGATCAGTAGGCCCCTTTTCTTTGCTTGTTGCTTGATCTATCACATAACTCCTCCTTTTGGCTCTCATGTTTGCTGCTACTGAAGTGTCATCTCTGTTCATGCCACAAAACTCATTTTCCTGCCAGTTTAGGAACGCAGTATCATTCTGAGGCTGTTCTACTTGCTGCACAGTCCCATAATTAGGTGTGCTCAACTGCAAAACTATAACATTTTGCACCATCAGGGCCTGATTAATCGCTCCATCTAGATGAGTTACCTGACTGTGTGGCTAATTGCTTGGAGAGCACCATTCATACTCAGCTGCCAGGTTGTTCTGAACAGGGACGAGGTCACTAACAATATTGATGGGCATAGGATTGTAGGGCTAGAAAGGCCTCTGGTTCACATTTTGCCTAGCTCCCTGGTAATTGTTTTGATAAGGTGGCCTATTAGCTTGGTATGGCTAGTTTTGTCCCTAATAAGGCTGGATTTGCCCTTGGCTGTGTGGCTGATAAGGTTGTCTGCTTTGGAACTGCTACTTTTTGATATTGGTCAGCTTATTACCAAAAGATTGCAACAATCCTTTGATCTCTTGTAACTCAAAAGACTGAGTTTGAGCAGCATTTTATGATCTATTGGGCTATACATTAGCTGCTAGTAATGTTGGTGTGGCAGGTATGATAGCTATGGGAGGCACATACATTGGAAATGGTGGCTGAATAGTAGGGAAAATTGGCAAAGGAGGCCTAGGGGCAATTTTACCAGCCTGAATGAGGCTATTTTCAGCTCTTATGGCTATGGTGTAAGCCTGTGGTAGGGAAATTCCTCCCATAGATTGAATCATAACAGAGATATCACTGTTTAAAGCTCTCAAATAATACAAGAAAGCATGATCAGCAGTAGGCCTTACCATTAGTGGGATTCTATCCCATGTCTTTTGGAAACGGTGGTTGAAGTCTGACATAACTTCATGAGGGGCTCTTTTAATTGTAGACAGTTGCTCCACCAGCGACAGATGATCTGATTTGTCCTCAAAGAAGCTGCACAACTCTTCTCCTAAGTGATCCCATGAATCTATGGAATTCACCAGCAGACTTCTGAACCACTGTAGAGCCTTCCCTTTGAGGGAAGTTGCTAACAGCCTAATTGTGACATTCTCTTCTATCACATGATGGATAGCACACAGGTTTGCAATGTCTTTGATATGCTCAGCTGGAGTAGTCTGATCTTCACCATTAAAAAATGGTAAACTTTTCAAGGCAGCGACTGGAATATCATCATGTTGAGCTAGATTCAATGGGCTGCCTTGGTTGAATGCAACAAAAGGATGATGTCTAATTGCGGGAATCATTGTGACTGAGATTCTTGGGGTAGTGTGAGTTCCAACAGTAGGGGGAGTCGACTTGGATCTCCTAGACTGGACACGAGTCTTCTTGTGCTTCTCAGCTGCTAACCCTCCTCTCCTAGGTGGGGATAATTGCAAATACTCAAAAGGTGAAGAGCTGCTCCTGGTATGTATTCTTCTCATAAGCAGCAATACACTGATCCTGCTAAACCAAAGCTTAGAGTCAAAAAATACACAAATTTTAACCTCTTACAGGTTTAGAAATCACTGGTTGCACATCAAAACTAGACATAAAAGGTAGTATTTGAACTTGTTATCCTAATTCTTGGGTCCCACCAAGCACGCCAGAAACTATTATCTCCCTGATTTTCACCCTTGCTGCAGTTGTGAAACTTTAGCAATCTGGAGATACAATGGGAATGATCTCAAAGTGTGGGACCTTGTGAGTTGAGATTAGACCTCCAGAGAAGACTGGTTCCTCTTTCTAAGCCTATTACTTAGAGCAATGCATCTAAACCTAGCTCTAATATTTGCAGGGGAAAAGAGTTAGAAGGAAACTGAAATGGAAAGGAGTGATGCACTAAATTTAGTGAGTGATGGTAGTCTTGGTGTAGACACAACAATGATTTTATTGATGAAGGAGATTCACACAGAACTATGACTGATTAAGGTTTTGGTATGAAAGTTAAACTTGCAGAGGAGCTATTTTACTCACAGAACAAGCAGTAACTTCAATTAAAACACAGAAATCAAGACACAAGAGAGGCAAGAAATCATGCATATATTAATCATGAAGGCCAAAGACCATTACAATATAGAAATGTTCAATAGCAGAAGAAATCTGACTACAAAAATTTTGGTAGCATAACAGCCCCAATAAAACCATCCTCCTATTCAAAAGAGTTTACATTGCATTTTATAGGTCAGACTCCTACCAAAAAAACATGGAGTCACTGATCCACGGATCCCATGTCATAAATGCTAGAACAAGGGTGCATGGGTAGAGGCGTGGTGAAGGGACAGGGGCCATGCCATTGCTAGGACTAAAACTGAAGAAAATGGCTGTCAGGACGCAAGACAGCACAGGGCATTAGGAAAAAATCCCCAAAGTTGCTACCCAACACACAGAAATCAGTCCTGCAAGACATAAAGCCCATGCGCATTGATGAGAGAAGCCATACGCCATGAATGCACCTTCCAAATCCACCAACTAGAGCTACTGAGAAGAAGAACGACCTCAAAACATGCTAGAAATGACCGTTGAGACATCTTATCGGTCGAGCATACAAAGCCAGATCCAAACTTGAAAGTGAAAATATCCCCTTCAAAAGCCTATCAAATGAAAGAGGAGGCAAAAACAAGCACTTTTGTCTCTTGTAGCGTTCCAAAATTTGCAAAAACAAGGGAGATACAGGCAGTCAAAGTTTCGGTCAATTGTGTGTGTATATCGCATTTGCATATCTGTGCCTACATATCACTGTATCTCGCCATTGTATATACAATGGCAGCTGCACTTTATCTCTACTTGGTGCAAGTGTGCTTTCCCTCCCTTTGAACATTCAAACTGATTGCATATACAATACAAGTCCCTTTAAAAATACCTTGTATGTGCAACGGTCCTTGTATATGCATTCGCCACTGCCACGTGGCACCACCTGATTCACCACCGCACTGAACCTGGGACCCATCCCTGAAGAATGACATCCTCCATCGGCCCTCAGAAAGACTCAAAAATAAGCTACCGATGCATAATGTCTTGCCAAAAAACCTCTGTATGCAACACTTGTATATGCCCTTTGTATGTCGAATTGTATATGCAAACATACAATCGCAACATACAAACACTGTGGAACCCAGGAGATTATCATCCATATTTGATCTTTGCAGTCAGGTCCGCCTTGCACCTATCAAAACCCTGGGTCTCGCCTTGTATCTCCCTTTTGCATCTATCGCTTTGTATGTTTGCATATACCATGCACCCTAACATACAAGTCTCAGATTTTAAATTTTATAAAACAAGCTGCAATTGCTTTGAAAAGTGGCATTTGTATCTTTAATTCCTTGTATATCAGCATATACAAAGCCATATACATGCAAGCCACAGACGCCAACTCTGAATTTGCTGAATTTGATCCTTGAATCGGGTCCGGCCTGCATATCGCTCCTTTGTATGTTCCTGCGGGCCCCACTGAATGCATCTCTCACTTTGTATATTGCTGAATGTATATCACAAGATACAAAACATCAATATATAAGCCGCGGATCTAAAATTTCTATAAAACCAATTGAAAATGCTATTGGGTCCAGGCTTGTATGTTTGATTCTATGTGCAAACATACAATTGCATATACAAGCCACTGTAGCATCTCTTCATCTTTGACTTTGCATCTTTACTTGTATGTAAGTCTTGTATGTCGTCGATATACATTGCAAAATGTACATTTCCTCTTACATGTTCCCCTTGTACCTTTGACTTGTATGTCTAACCCTTTATATATCGGCATTGTATGTGAAAACATGCAAAGAGAAAATATACAAGCCACTGTAGCGGATGCATTTGTTGGGCCCTTGTATATTTTTCATTGTATATACCCGTTGTATGTGCAAACATACAAACCTGATATACATCTATCCTGATATACAAGCGCAGAATATTCTGGGAATCTGCGACAGATTCCCCAATGCATATACAAACCTGATATGCATGCAAAGATGCATACAATCATTTTTTTCACTTTTTTGAAGGCCGATTGAGATTTTTGACCCGCCAATGTACATTTGAACCTTCATGTACATACAAATGGCCTTGTATATACAAAGACACTTGTATGCAACTCTTTTTTGCATTTTTGAATTGCCAAGGCCAAATGACTTAAAAATTTTTTGAAGCCAAAAGATTTCTGGGTTTTTTTTCAATTTTCTGCAAGGATTCTTCAGGTAAGATCTTGGGATTTTTTGGGAAGACAGGGCATGATTAACTGAAGAATTTGAGCTTTCTCTCCTTCCATTTAGGCTTTCTCTGATCGGATTTCTTCGATGGAAGGAGGGAAACGGGAATATTTTGGGGCTAGGCAAAATATGATAACAGTAAGGTGAAGATTTCTTGTGCTTAATCTGGTATAGATCTGTGAAGGCTTCTATTACCTAAGAACTAAATTGTGTACCTCTATTTGAAACTATTGATTTTGGGGCTCCAAATCTCAAAAATATCTTGTTATATAGGAAGTCAGCAACCTTTTCCTCTATTAAAAATTGTATTGCTTGAACCTCTACCCATGTTTGGTTACATAATCTATGCATACCAAAATATATTCTTTTCTTAAAGATGGTGGAGAAATTGGCCCCACAAAATCGAGGCCCATTGCTCAAATGGTTCTAAAACCACTTGAGATTGAAGTGAAATCTCTTGGGTGAAGGTTTGTTGACCTGTCCTTTGGCATTAATCACACTTCTTCACATACCCCTTAGCATCCTTGTGGAGAGATGGCCAATAATAGCCATCTCTAAGGATTTTATGGATTTTCCTTTGTGAGGAGTAATGTCCACTTGAGGGTTCATCATGACATGCTATCAATACATCAAAGATTTCATTAGCTCTTAAGTAACTACGTAAGGTAAATTTAGAAACAACAAACCATCCAATCATTTGTAAGATAAACTTTCTTTTACCAATATATTTTTCTATTTAGAAGTGAAATGAGAGGGAAACAAGCCTATAGCCAAGAAATTTGCTATATCAGCAAACCAAGGTGTAGTGGAACAAACAACAAAGAGATGTTCATCTGGAAACATGTCTTCCATTGGATGGTTTTCTCCACCTGTATGGAACCTTGACAAAAGATCAACAACCAACTTGAATTTCCATGGGTTACTTATGATAGTAATGTCAAATTCTTGAAATAGTAACACCCATCTAATTATTCTTACACCTACTACAGCTTTGTTCATTAAGTATTTAATGGCTGCATGATCAGTGTGTAGAAAGATTTTATACCCTGTGATATAATGCCTAAACTTGTTAATAGCATAGATGACTGCTATGAATTCCTTTTCATTTGTTGTGTAGTTTTTTTCAATAGGGGTAAGGTTTTAGTTATGTAGTAGATTGCATGCATACCTTCCCCTTCCTCTTTATGTCCTAAGGCTGCCCCTATTGATTCATTTGAAGTATCAGTCTGTATGTGAAAGGGAATATTCCAATTAGGTCCTCTCAAAACAAGTGTGACTGTAAGTTTCTCTTTAATGGTTTCAAATGTTATTTGGCAGTCCTATGTCTATTGAAAGTCAGCATCCTTGGTTAGTAGGGAAAAAATAGGAGCAACTATCTTTCTAAAATTTTCTATGAATCTCCTATAGTATCTTGCATGACCTAAGAAGCTTCTAACATCAGTTTGGTTCTTAGGTGAGGGTAATTGCTTTATCACTTCTACGTTGTTTTGATCTACTTTGATCCCTTTTGTTGATATGTGATGTCCAAGGATAATTCCTTCTTCTACCATCATAAAGCATTTCTCATGACTCAAGGACAATTGATTTTTCTCACAACATTGTAGCAATTTATCTAGGTTCTTAAAGGCCTCTTCAAAGGTGTCCCCATACACAGTAAAGTGATCCTATAGACCTTCATACACTCATTGGCTAATTTAGAAAAAAGGCTAAAACAACCCTCTAAAAGGTAGTTGGAGCATTAAATAGGCCAATTGGAAGGACTCTATATGAAAATGTTCCCCATGAGCATGTGAAGGTAGTTTTATCTTGGTCTTCTGGTGCTACTTGAATCTGGTTATACCCACTAAACCCATCTAGAAATGAAAAGTACCTTTTCCCGACTAGGTTATCCAACACTTGGTTAATGAATGGAAAGGGAAAATAATCCTTCTTTGTGGCTTTGTTGAGCTCTCTCTAATTAATGCATACTCTCCATTTCCCACTTCTTAGGTACTATAACCAATGGAGAAAGCCACTGGTTGTCTAAGATAGGATAGATGAATCCTACCTGTAGCAATTTCTCTATTTCAATTTTGACAATGTCTTTTAGCGCAAGGTTTAGTGTCCTTTAGGGTTGTCTAAAATGTTTGACATCTTCTATGTATATGTGATGGGTACAAATCTTAGGAGGGATGCCCTTCATATCCTAATATTCTCAAGAAAAAGCTATTGAATGAGAGATGAAGAGATCAAGAAGTGCCTGTTACGAGAAAATGAGGAGCAATATCAATAATCAATAATAACTCAATAATTTCAATGAAAATGGAAATAAACAAGATTCAAAACAAAGAACAATACCTTACAAACTTTGTTACTTCATAGCTTCCATTGATCGCCTATCTCAATTGACAAAGGAGAATGGATGTGATAGGTTTGCAATGAAGAGGCTCTTGCAATGCAATGATAAATGGTGATCTCAAGCTATGGATATGGTTTGGTGCTAAAGGTGCACTATGATTCCTGCAGAGTAAGTTTACTGAAAGCTTGGATCCTTGAAATGGAGGAATAGGGGTTGTATTTATAGACTTGAGAGAAGGAAGATCAATGGTATAGAAGAAATAAGAAGATCAGTGGTTGAGAAGATTTTAGAGGATGTGCATGAATAGAAAGAAGACAAGTGTCACACAAAAAGTTATTTTGTTTGAGTTAACTACTTTATTTGATAAAGATAAGATTTGATTTCATAAATTAGAATGTTTTTTTATAATTTAAGAGTTGTTGATAAAAACAAGATTGATTAAATCAATTAACTCAATTTGTGATTTGCTTTTTGTATGATTTGAGAGAAATTAAATAATAAATTATTTAATTTTATGTGCATGAAGAACAAGATTTATTTTTAGAAGATTTGGAAGATTTTTGAGGAATTAGAAGACAAGAAAGCAAATTAAATAAATAAATTTATTTAATTGTTTGTGTATGATTTGGAAGAATAAATAAAATAAAATATTTTATTTTATTTTTTAGAGATTGAGATAATTTAAATAAATTTAATTGATTTATTTAAATTTGGAAGAATAATTTGATTTAATTAAATAATATAGAATTATTTAATTGTAGATAAGAGGATTTAGAAGAATTTGATGAAGCTAATTAAATAAGTGATTTTATTTAATTTTTGGGAGGAATATGAACCAAATAAATAAATTGCTTTATTTATTTATTGATAGAGGAATATTAAGATGAAATAAATATTAAGAATATTTATTTAGACAAAGTCGTGTCATTTTTAGGCGTTTACATTTTTCCCCTCTTTGATGCAAGTTGTTTCATCATGTTGTTTCAAAGAATAGATTTCCTGATAATGATACATGCCCCAGTTTGCCCCTGGTATAGGTTTAATTACGGTAGGGTGCCCCCTCAGGAGATTGGATGGGAAGAAAAGACAGAAGGATGTGAGACAGATAATCTCACGATGAAGAAGGGTGAATAGTTAGGTTAGGTAGAAGAAAACAGGTTATGGCTTGAGAAAGATAGTGGAGAAAGGACTCGGATAGCAGGCACGATTGCCACATAGCTGGGTAGGTTGGCATGTCTATATATAGAAGCAAGGTCCACAATCCTAGTCATTTGCACGCTTATCATTTTGAGAGAGATCTTAGGAGCTTTGTAGAGCACAGAGCTAGAACAGTCAGCAGAGATATGGATATTCCACATGAGGAGCACTGGTTTGAGAGGGTCTGATGAATCAGATAGCCAGCAGAGGTAGGACCCATGGTATGTACTTCAAAATTTCTAGGCTAGGGGCATTTATTAGGGCAATAAATTCTAGGAAAATTGCTTGAATGAATGCACCATTCTGTGTTTCGGTGCATTTGTTCTATGAAACTGTGCTTTTATTCTGCTTCAACACATTTAATAGGTCTTCCTATGCATTTGTTGTTTAGGCGCATTTATGATATTTTACTGCACATATGTTGTGTAACTACGCACTTACTACTTATAGTGGCGCATACGTGACCTCTGTGCATACGTTACTTTCTATGGCGCATTCATCATGAAGTTGCGCATATACTCAAAGATTCAGCTCATATGTCTTGGATCAGTGCATTTGCTCTGATATGGAACATTTGCCACCTGAAATGGTACATTTGCCTTAGGATAGTCAGTTACTTAGCGAAATTGACTCGATTGACATCTTGATCGATGCGACAATCGATAAGCTATCTCCAAGATTGATAGAATCTAGACAAGAGATGATTTGCTTGTTTTGATCAATTTGATATGTTAAGTGAGTTTGATAGGTTTGATAGTTAAGCATTTTTGCTTTGATACAATTATGGTTGATGCTTTGCTTTGCTTGATTGTAGGTGGATATTTTAGATACACTTATGTCACGAGAACAGTTCCCCATGGCGATGCTGTGACCATACATGCTGACAGAGGTAGATCAAATAGTGCTCGGTGCTCTCGGTTTGGATTATGTGTGTTTCATGCTTGAGGTTCGTGCGAACCTTGGGTTGCTGACTACCTTGGTGGAGCGCTTCCATAGTGAGGATGGGACATTCCACCTCCCCACTGCTGAGATGATTGTTACCTTGGAGGACATGTACAGGATCCTGCACCTTCCTATAGTAGGGGAGCAAGTAGAGTATGATTCTTAGCATGACATCGGGTTGGATGAGTGCAGGTGGGTATTCGATGGTCTCGAGCTTTGGGGGCCAGTGATCTCTTAGTAGGACAAGTATGATTATTATGACTACTTTCTAGGGATTGTGGCTGGGTTGATTGGGGGTCTTGTATGCCCCGATAGGTGATCTCATGGGTTCTCGATTGGTTGGGGATGAACACTTGAGCAGATGCTTACTGAGGGCACCCGATTTGCTTGGGGTGTCTACATTCTTGAACACATTTACCATGACATGTACTAGGTGGTTTACCGTGGAGCAGCTAGCTTGTTGGCAGGTGTTTCTCTGCGTTAGTTCTGGGCCTGGGAGCACATTGCGATTACACGGCCTATTTGTACTTTTTCTAGACAGCCAAGAGAGAACTACTCTTATGGATAAGCAAGTGTAGTTTCCCAGCATAGGCTGGGGAAGCTAGAGTACTGATAACATTAGCTAGATAATGTGGATGTAGTGGTTTGGTGACCTTACATAGATTGTGAGGTCTGGGACGATGAGGCCAATGAGCTGCCTTATGTTTTTTAGATGCAGTGGTTGATTGGGAGGACTCCACATATACTGGAGAGACACAATGTCACTCGTGTCTTGCAATAATTTGGGAGAGTGCAGGGTATGTCCCAAGGGTAGGCTTCATTTACGAGGACCTATGTAGAGTGGCAGTGGTGGGGACCTATGGCTTCCTATGAGGAGGCGAGGACAAACTTTTTGTAGATACCTTATCAGGCATGGCCGATGAGGAGAGAGATAGTAGATGTCAGGATGACCCAATACTATGAGGATTGGTTTGTAGCACACCCGTTTGCCAGATACTCATGACTGGGAGAGTTAGCACCTTGTCTAAAGGATTTAGAGATATGGGAGGAGGGTAATGGAGGTAGATGGAGGGGGAGGCAGAGGAGGAGGAGTAGAGATGGCAGAGGTTGAGGAGATGGAGGAGACGTCCTAGGAGGGGGATGAGAAGACGATGGAGGTGAGGGCTGGGTGAGACAGCAGCAGAGAGTGGGGCAGGCCCCACCCTAGAAGGAGGTACAATAGTAGGTAGCACAGCAGCAGGTGTCATAGTAGGTAGTTGCCCAGCAACAGGCACATGTTCCACCACAACAGGTAGCACCTCAGGTACAAGTTTAACAGGTGGTGGCCCCATAGGGACCGTAGGTTCAAGTGCAGCCTAACCCATACTAGCCGGCATAGGCAGTAGCAGTTACTATGCTACGGGGCCAGCTGAGGTAGGTTAGAGTGTAGTTGAGAGTCACAGAGTCCCACAGGGAGGCAGACGCAGGGGTTATAGCTAGTCTTACTATAGAGCAGGATACAACACTGGCTAGGGTACTGGCCTTGATGGCAGAGAGAGATGCAGTCGTAACCTCTATGGGTACTGATAGGGCTACAACATTTCTGGTGACACAGGTGATGCAGGCCTAGGCCCAGGTTACACAGTTGTAGAGTATAGGCTCAAACACAGTACTGCAAGGTTTTATACCATGGGGCGGTGCCAACAGATCAGTGGGCACCGAGCTACAGGAGTTAGTCATTAGCTTCACAGAGGGCAGGTGGATCATGCTCAGGAGCATCAGTGATGGGCCCATAGTAGTCTAGGTCAGGCCACAGTGGAGGAGGAGGGGACAACGCTGGGAGTAGCGCCCCATGACAACAAGGGGTAGCTACTACTTGGACAGATTTTGCACTTGTACATACATTGTTTTGATGGGTCACGGATAGCCTGGATATGTATACATCTTTTTTATTGCATAGTGACTGACACATGTATCATTATTATTTTGATGTATGTATACACCCTTTTGTGATTAGACTCATGGATGGTGCACTAATATTGTACACTTGGACATTTTTATTGTTTATATGATGATGCAACTGATGATTGACCTACATGTATGTTGCATATGCAATCATCATGGATGCATTTTACTTGTTATGTTTATATGTGATGTACATGTTTATGCCACTTTATATGCAGTTACTATGGCCTATATGTATGATGTTTATGTGATGATCATCAATGCAATTTACTTATGGAGTTTACATGCTATGTTTTTGATATTTTTCTGATGGGATACTATGTATGCATCTATGTTATGATGACACAAATGTATATGGATGATTTAAATGCACCTATATGTATGCACCTATGTGGTCACATTCTATAATGATCTAATGTAGACAATATGATTATGGCTATGTTTTTGTGAGTTATTTGGTTAATGCAATGTTATGTTTGACTTTATGTAGCTATATGTATGCAAATGATTTAATCAAGTTAATGAATATTTCACTTAACACAAGATGATAACAAGTTGATGACTTAACGCACTTACATGAATGCAAATGATCTAATCAAAATAATGACTATTTCACTTAATGCAAAATGATTATATGTTTTTGATATGTCCAAGTGTACTCAATCAATACAAATGACACTCGATGAAAGGCACAAATGAGAGACAAAAAGAGAATTTTGACGAAGAATGACTCGACAAAAGGACTCACAAGATGTTGTAAACACTAACACTATGAACCTAATATTTATTGATGGATGGTATGTGAAATGTAAATGGATGTATTAGGGATGCGGATATGTCATCTTGATATTGCAAGTATTTTGAAGTGCTTGTTTCATCATTGGGCGCTTTTTGTTTCTTTTCTCTTTTTGAAATGTTGTAAGGAAATACAAGCATCTAGGTATAATTAAACTAGGATGACCTGAGTATTACTTACATGGATTTTGATATAGCAAGTTAATACAAGCATCTAGTCAAAATTGAATCTAGATGATCTGAGTATTTCTTGCATTTCAATAGACAAGGATTTCACCTTTTCATGTTTAGACCTCTGAAGTCCTCGATGATCTTTTGTTGATCATGCTATTAGACAAAAGTTGTCACATTACTAAAGATTGATCCACAAATAGAAGGCAAAGAAAATGATTATGTCCCCATCATAGCTTCTCTAATTTTTTACATCTTGGAGTAGCACAGAAAGACATAATAACAAAAATCAAGACTCTGTAACTTAACCTGCTCACAAACAGAAAACATTCTTGCATTAGATGCATCTTCTTGCCATAATTTAGATAAAATTAGTTTGAGTTCTTACGTACTTGTTCATTTTGCTGTGGATAAGTTGGTATTTTACATCAAAATTTCTATTTGGAAGCATGCTTTGTTGCACGTGCACGTCTAGTGAAAGGTATCTCAATCTTTATTGGTGTCCTCTATAGCACGTGTGGTAGCAGAATCCAACTCCTTAACTAGGTCAAGGACTTGCCCCTAGTTAAGGAAAGGTTTGATTTATTGTGGATGAACTGACAATGGATACGAAGAAATAGGCCCTAAGGGATTGACCTAGTGCCTTGGGGGCACATTGCTAAATGGCCTTACCTATGTGACAACACAGAGGTAGCATAGTTTGGGGTGAACCCTGATGGACCTAAGACCTAGGCGATAGGTAACGATGTGGATACGGATGGACAGAAGGATAGATGACACTTGATGGAATCGAAGAGAGGAGCCTCGGGGGCACATTGAATAGGATGGCCTTACCTACATGAAGATGCAGAGGTGACATAGTTTGGGATGACATGATATTGACGATAGACCTTATGACAGGTTGACACTATGGATAGGATACTAGATAAATCTTAGGTTGTAAGGTGACAATAGTAATAGAGTATCAAGCCATGATAGGTTATCGTTAGGTGGTGGTGTGAAACAAATATGATTTGAGGATGGATAATGGTAGGAAAGGATGGATGTGAAGTGATGGTTTCCCAAAGATGGAGGAAATAGTTCTCATTGCAAAGAATGCTTGTTTGTCAGGTTTTCACTACTTTGCTTTTATTGCACGGGAGCCAAAATACACATGACACCTATTTTCTAGGTTTTCATCATGGTATCTATCTAAGGTGCCTGTTTATCAGTTTTTCACTAGAGGATGATTTTTTTTATTTTCCATTTTTTTTCGTATTTTCTTTATTTTTTAAAAAAATTTATGATTTTTATGCCCCTCCTTACATTGGGGTTCTCTAGGTCTAGAATCGATGAAGATGCATACTGTTGATTAGATCATTGAAGAGATCACCTTCTAATGTAGCTAACTGGTATGCTCCTGATCCATAGGCATCAATGATCATATAAGGACCAAGTCAGTTGGGTTCAAACTTTCCTATCTTCTCCTGATCCTGCTGATTGTAAGGATTCTCTTTAAGCACTAGATCACCAACATTGAAAACCCATGGATGGACTTTGTGGTTATAGCTGCGAGACATTCTTTGTTGGTAGGCTTTGAGATGGTTGAAAGCATTCTTTCATTTTTCCTCCAATAGTTATAACTCTTGTAGTTTGGAAACTCTATAGTCCTCATATGTTATAAGACCTTTTAACGACACCCTTAAAGATGGTAACTTGACCTCAATGGTCAAAATGGCTTCAAAACCATAGACAAGGGCATATGAAGTGGCAACTGTGGGAGTGCGTATGCTAGTTTTATAAGCCCACAGAGCGGGATTAAGTTGTATGTGCCAATCATGGCCGGCATGATTAACCTTTTTATTGAGGATTTTTAAGATGGTTTTGTTAGATGCCTCTGCCTGACCATTTCCTTGTGGGTAATACAGGGTGGAGAAGCAGTGTTGGATTTTGAACTTGTCAAAAATCTCTTAGACATCCTGGTTTTTAAAAGGTCTTCCATTATTTGTGAGTATGGATGAGGGAATTCTATATCGACAAATGAGGTAATTAAGGATGAAGGAGGTAATTTGTTTGCTCTTAACAGTGGTGAGTGGAACAACTTCAATCCACTTAGTAAAATACTCAGTGGTGGTTATGATGAACTTGTGGCTGTTGGATGATGGAGGGTGGATTTTTCCCACAAGGTCGAGACCCCACTGACAAAAGGGCCAAGGTGTCATTAAAGGCCACAATTCTTGAGCTGGTGCATGGATGAGGTTACCATGAATCTGATACTGCTTGCATTTCTTGACAAAATGATATGATTCTGTCTCCATGTTCGGCCAATAGTTTCCCAAAAGCATGAGTTTCTTAGCTAAGGTAGGACCACTAGAGTGTGATCCGCAAATTCCATCGTGTACTTCTCATAAGGCAATTTGAGATTCTTCACGTTCAAGACATCAGAGTAGAGTACCATCAAGACCTAGGTGGTAGAGGGTGGTAGTGGTAATGGTATAATAGGATGTTTGTCAAATAAAAGTTTGGCATTGGTTGTTGGATAAATCAGCTGGTAAGGTATTATCCTTGAGGTAAGTGTAAATTTTACCATATAAAGGTGAATTGGATCTGACTAGGAGGCAATTGGATTGGGTTTCAGGGATATCATAAGTTGGTTGCATGATTGGTTTCACCAAGAACTGAAAATGTGACTCATTCTCTGGTATGTTGAGAAGCGAGGTGATGGTTCCCATGGTGTTTGTTGTTTTGTTCTCTATGCGAGGAATCTATTCAAAAGAGACGATCACAAAGTATTCTTTAAAGTCATCGACCATACACTTGTATGGTATAAGCTTGTCATCTTTTATATGATATTCATCATTGACTTGATTGATGACTAGTTGTGAATCACCATAGACATGTAGCTCCTTTACTTTCCATTATGTTGCCATCTTTAGACCAATGACTAAGGCCTCATACTCTGCTATGTTGTTTGTGCAAGGAAAAAGCAGATGATAGGACTTAGGTATTGTGTCTCCTTAAGGAGTGATAAATAAGATTCATGCCCCCAATCCATGGTTTATATAGGAGACATCAAAGTAGAGCTTCCATGAATGTGTTGTGACACTGAGAATTGATTCATCAGTGAAGTCAAATGTCATTATAGTAGTGTCTTGTAATGGTGCTTCCACCAACTAATCTACAATAATCTAACCTTTGATAGCTTTCCTATCCACATATTCTATGTTATACTCACTTAGTAGCATTACCCATTTGGCTAGACAGCCTGTTAGAGCAGCTTTGATTAAGAAGTATGTTAACGGATGAATCTTTGCAATGAGCTTGATGGAATGTGCAAGCATATAATGGTGTAGTTTTTGGGAAGTAAAAACCATAGCAAGACAAGATCTTTCAATTGGATAATATTGCAATTCATACCCCACTAATGTGCGACTGATGTAGCAGATAGACCTTTCTTTATCTTCATAGTCCTGTTGTGCTAAAAGAGCTCCAAGTGCAGTTGGTGTAGCAGATATGTAAAGTAATAGTGGCTTGCCTTGGGTGGGTGGCATTAAGATAGGTGGATTCATGAGATACTATTTCAATTTGTCAAATCCTTCTTCATACTTTTCATCCCATCTAAAAGGAATGTTCTTATGCAAGAGATGAGTGAAAGGTTGACACTTGTCTACCAGTTGTGAGATAAACTGACAAATTGCCTATAATTTTCCCTGTAGAGACCACAGTTGGGTGATGTTCCTTGGTGGTGGCATCTCCATGATAGCTTTTACCTTTGCAGGATCTACCTCAATCCCATTAGATGATACTATGAAATCAAAGAGTTTGCCATAGGTGACTCCAAACACACACTTTTTTGGATTCAATCAGACCTTGAATTGTTCCAGCCACTGAAAGATTTTCTCTAGGACATCTAAGTGAGATTTCTTTGTAAGTGACTTGGCAAGGATGTCATCCACATAGTCCTCCATAGTTATGTGCATCATGTCATGGAAGATAGTAGTCATTGCTCTTTGGTATGTGGCTCCTGCATTCTTCAACCCAAATGGCATGATGTTCCAACATAAGGTTCCCATGGGCATGTGAATCCTGTCTTATGCTGATCTTCTAGCACTATTCTAATTAGGTTGTACCTGGAAAAACCATCCATAGGAGAAAGCATAGTGTGTCCAGCTGTCAAGTCTACGATGATGTTAATGTTGGGCAATGGGAAATCATCTTTGCAATAGGTCCTATTGAGATCTTAGAAATAATTATATAATATAACTCTGTCATCAAGTTTTGATACTAGTACAATGATACCCACTCTCAATAATCGATTGCTCTTATGAACCTTACATCTAGTAGTTTCTTAAGTTCCTCTTTGAATAACAATGTGACATGTGGATGCATTTTCCTTACTTTTTGCTTAACAGGTTTAACTCCATGATCGAGTGGTAGGTGATGCAATATCAAGTCTGGATCTAACTTGGGCATATCCACATAGGACCAAGAAATGTTGACCTATTTCCTTTTGAAGAAAGGTACACATTTTTTCTTTTCCAGTGGAGTTAGAGAATTGGCAAAGTGTATGATCTTTGGGTTACCTTCTGTGCTGATGTCACAGGTTCTGTAGGTTCTACAACAATTTGTGACTTCTCTGGATATATATCATTGGGAAGATTGTCAAGCCTTCCATCGTCTGGCACCTCAAAGAGGTTTTCACCATCAGATGCGTCCTTTATTTTTAATTATTTGGGGTTTGACACTACCACGGAGTGGTTTTCACCATCAGATCCATTTATTAGTTTTATATTTTTACGACTGGAAGGCTTGGCACCCTCTCCAAAATAAGCCATGATGTTGAGTTCTATGGCAAAAATAGCTTTATGATCTCCTGTGAGTAGCTGGTCTATTAGTTCCGTGTAGTTAATGTAGGCATCATCATTTTGGAATGTGTCTAGTTGTGGGGTCCCTTGTAGATCCCAATTGATTAGTTCAGGATGTACTAGGGGGAGGGGGTTGATAAGTTGATCTAATTTAGTGGGTGTGATGGTAAGAACAGATGTATGATCAGGATCGGGAGTTATAGGAATAAGATTTGTGATGGTACTCTCTTCAAGATTGTTTATCACATTAGAACTCTGACCTTCCTCATAAGTTGTACTCTCTAAAATGGTTGAATCACACTCTATTGGGATAGGCCTCAGCATTTGTCCCTCACGGTAGGGGCTATAGATGCAAATGGTATCAATTCCTTTGTCCTCATAGGAATGTTTTGAAGTTCATCCCATTCATACTCGTTAAAATCTATATCACTATTCTCTTCGAGATTATGGATCTATTCCACAAAACAAGTGGTAGCCTTAGCTTAGCCTTTGCCTTTAGCTTTGTCTTGGTATCCTAGCCCTCTAGTGTCTCGAGGTGATGAGGATGAAGAGGGTTGAATGGGTTCAGTTATTCCTTCTTTTCTCAAGCTGATGGGACCCTGTCCTTCATAGCCCATTCTGTGTAAGATAGATTGACCACGCCCATAGATTTAGGTTGGGAGCTTTGGTTGTTTGTCTTGTGGTGTGTCATCTTCATCTATGTAGAGCCATTGCAGAACTTCTCTTTTGTTGCTTTCATTTGATAGGGTGCCCCATTTGACAAAAGAAGCCATGGGAGGTCTAGGAGGAGCAGATGGTTTTAGGAAGGGTGTAGGTCATCGAAAGGACTTCAGAGATAGAGGCATTTTGGCCAAACAAAGGTTGTGTTTGATGAAGTACTCTCCTACCCATGTTTCCCTAATCTTGACTTACTACTCTTTGGGCTATGATGTGGAAGCTTGAGAGCTAGGATCCTACTGGGAGGAAGAAGAAGTGGAAGATTGATTATTAGGTATGATGGTTTCAAGTTTGGATTGGTAGTGTTACAATATTGAAAAGGATCAGGGTTCCCTTGTAAGGTGATTTCCTGGACATTGCAAGGAAACTTGATGCATTGGTAGTATGTGGAAGGCACTGCTTTCATGCATGTATCCAAGGTCTACCTATGAGGATGTTATAGGTGAGCTCCCTGTCAAGGACTTGGCAAATAATTTCCTTCTCCACTGGTCCAACTCTGATTGGTAGTACGACAATTCCTTTAGTCGTTCATCCTTCTTCATCATAGGCCTTTATTGTGATCTTCATTCTTGGATCCACTACTGTTTCAGAGAACCCCAATGTAAGGACTAATTTAAGCATGCAAATACTCAAACCTACTCCTCCATCAATGAGAACCCTTTTGATGCGATGTTTATTTATGAAGGCCTCAATATGTAATGATGCGTTATGGGGTTGAGATATGGATAGATCATCTATTCAGTGAATGATAGGATGTGAGGTGAGGTAAGGACCTACCATGGCTTGAAACTTCTCTTGGGCCAAGTTGGTGGGCACAGTGGTTTCCACTAGGGCTTTATCAAGAATCTCTTTGTGGGCTAGCAATAGATGCAACAACTCTAATATGGATATATTGGTCGGAGTCTTTCACAGTTGATCTATGACATTGTACTGGTGGTGGGTAGATGGTGAGGATGATGATCTTGGAGGGAGTGTCTGCAAGGTGACTTTTCTGCTACAAGTGGTGATGTTGCAGTCAAATGTGGCATTAGAATCAATTTGTTTGTTGAATGTGAGTACATTAATTTATGGGATATACTCTGATATACAATTGACAATGTAGTCAAATGACACACTGGTGTAGTTAGCATCATTGTTCTCATTATTGTGATTCTTTCAGTTGTTGTTGTTGTGATTGTTTTGCCTGCCATGGTTAAGGAGCAGATCCTTGTACACCACATGTGATTTGTTGGATGGATGGTCTTTTGTGCTGACATGATTTTGGTCTAACAAGTCTTGTATGACATTTTTCAGATGAATACAGTCATTGGTTTTATGTCCTTTTCCCCTATTATACAAACAAAAATTGGTATCCTTTAACCAAGGAGGTTTGACTTGAGGTTCATAGTCACTTATGGCAGGAAGGGTGATCTCATTATTTGCCAATAAATTTCTCAACGAAGACTCATATGACTCCCTTAGTGGTGTAAATTTTTGTCAATTTTGATAGTTATACCGTTGTCTTGGTTCATTTGATAGTAGTTTGATTGGTGTTACATTGTTTGGTGCTCCTTTGAGATTGAAAATTGGCTGTTTAGGAGCTGCTACTTTAGCATCAACCACTCCATCATTGACGATGTTCTTGTTTTTGGTCTAAAATTTCAACTTATCTATGGTATAGTTTGAGTTAGGAGTGTCTTTGAACAATTTGATTTGTCCTTTCGTGGTCATAGCTTTTTTGATGAATAACCCCATCTTAATGAGTTTCAAAAATGAGGTAGGGCATTGGATCTGAATTTGGTAGCTTAGATCAGAGTTGAGATTATGGACGAACATTTCAAGCATTTGTTTTTCTGGTATATGATGAGGGCATTTGCTGGCAAGTTGCAGCCACCTTTGTAAGAAAGCAGCGAAGGATTCACCACTCTTTTGTTTAGTGTTGCAAAGGTCAAGAATAGATACATCATGTTTGATATTATATGAGAAATGAGTTACAAATTTGTTCACTAAATCGTCAAAGGATTTGATACCAAGGGAAGTCGAAAGAACCATTCCATGGCTTGTCTACCGAGAGATCTAGGGAAGAGTCTCATGAGAAAAGTTTCATTATGGGCCACCTCTAGACATGTGGCGTTGAATTCTCTGATGTGGTCTCTAGGGTCACCCTTTCCTCTGTACTTGTCGAATTTTAGCACTCCAATTCTAAGGGGAAAGGGGATCATTTTCAAGCTCTTCTCAAAGGGATATGGTGATATATCCTCCAATGAATAGTTTTTAGTGCATGTCCCTATTTGGAGGTGTTGATCATGTTGTTAGTCACAAACAAACATAGAATAAAAGTACACATTAACCTTTATTCATCTTGAAAGATACAGTGAATTCAAAGAATTCATGATCCCAAGTCTCTGATGATTAGGTCTTAATCGACTGACGTTACTCAGTGGTTAATGTGAGTTGCTGTTTCCATTTTGGGGCCTTACGTGAAAATGCACTATCATCATGACGTTCCTGCAGAAATTCCTTACAGAGAAGTCAAATTATGCGGGTATTTGATGAAAGGAAGTAAAATACCTAGATCTTTGCATGATATTTTCAATTGTGCATGCTTAGTGTTCAAATATGCTAAATATTTACGATTATCTACGAGATGTCTGCATATTTTGGGTTGTTTGCTTAAGATTATCAGTTTATTTGCAATTGTGATAGTGAGATGCTCTGAAATTGAAAGAATTTAAAGGAAATGCTTCTAATTAAGTTGAACCTTTAGCTTTTGATCCACATACATGCTTGATACTGTCATGAAGAGAAGAAATCAAACCATATGTTCACCAGGACATTCCACAGCTAGATACAGTTGATGCAAACTTCAGAGGATAATGAATGAAAACAATACATGCAACATGATGAGCACTCCAAGGGACGCAGCAAATCAAAGCACATATCCAGAATTCAGACACAGATTACTCAAGATTTACGAAGATTTGTAATCAAAATACTCTTCCCTTTCATTAAGTATGCAAAAGACATGTACATATACAACAGCTTTGAAATAAGTCTTGAATACTTCAGCAATCAAATTTCAATTAAGTTTTGAATGAATATAACAAGGCATTCCACCACCTTTTATAGAATAAGGTGAGGAATCCGTTACAAAAGATCCACGGATCAGATATGTCAATACAAATCAACGGTCATCACTTCATGACTTGTCAATTTTACAAAAAGGCACAAGTTGCCAGCTGGCAACTATCTATACTGCATATGCAAGATACTCCCCCCTCATGATGTATCTTCATCATGCTCTTCATCTGATGCATGCGGGTCATCATCATGTGTATCGCTTTCTGAACTTTCGCTATCCGGATGATGACGCTGTTGCATATGGGGTTGCATGCTGCTTTGGATCTGTTTGTATGCCTGCACAACCTGATCTATTCCTCCGCCATCTTGAGTCTTTGCCTTGATGATGGCATGTTTGTGCGCTTCATACTTATCCCTGCTGTTGTCCAGCTTATTCTTTCTGTCCTGCAGTGTCTCATTATAGGTCTCCAGCTGGCAAACAGCATATTTGACAATATCCTCCTCATTTCTGGTTCATGTTGCCTCCATGTGCAACCATACAATGCTCAGCAACAGCTCTAACAGCATCATGACTTCCTGCAAATAAACAGACAAACATTAAGTTCATCATCATGTGGATAAACAACAGGAAGTAAAACGCTTTATTAAACAGGCCTCAAAATGTGCAGCTACAGGCAATCGGGCTTTCAAATTTCTATCGCTCTGTTTTCCTGCCCATTTTCTTGTATATCGGGCTCCAAATATGATCATGTATGTATCGGCGTGACTACACATTATCGGAATGACAATTTTACATTAGGCCGATGGTTAAACTTATACCGACGCCAAAAATCATGATGATGTCCATCCATCGGTAAGACATGTTCTATCGGCATGATAACTCAAGATAAGGCTGACAGCAAGACTTAAAACTTTCGTCTACATGATATTTTGGAAATATGATGCTCCCCCTCTCGAATGTCCAGATGACGTCACTGTTATGTTTCGCTTCTGTATATTGGGGAAAAGAATGACATCATCATCATCATCATGTCGAAGGAAAATAGGAGGATATGAAATATGATCCTGCTGCTGAGGAAAGGAATATGATGGTGACATCATCGTCATATCCGGGCTTCATTAAAATGCAAAAGATGACATCACCGTCATGTTTAGTTAAGATCAGGGGATAAATGTAATATCGGGTCACCTAAGGAAGATGATCAGGTGGTGAATGTAATATGACCCCTTTGCGGCCAAGGTAACCCTCTCGAAAGATCAGGATGATGATGATCATCAAGATATCCGGGGCTTTTGTTAAACTTAAAGGAACATGACATCATCGTCATATTCGCGAACCGGATCATGTTTTGGAAAATATCCTGCCGAAGGGAAATGTGATGATGATGTCATCCTGATATTTGCTTCTTCGTTTATCAGATTGGGATGACGTCATCAGGATATTTGCATAAGGTCATATTTCTCGGCAGGAGGACATTACGAAATATCAGGTAGACAAACAAGATCATGATGATCTTGACAACATGACAGCATAAAAATATGATGATCCTCCTCATCGAATATCATGATAACGTAACCATCATATTCCGTCTTCAGAGCATGAGGATGAGTTGAGGTCATCATCAGGTTAGCGCTAGGGTGATATTTAAAATATGATCATGCTAAGGAATGGAATATCACCCTCCCTTAAAAGATAGGGTGATCATCATGATCATGCAAAAGGAAATCAGGAGGATATGATGACATCATCATCGTATTAGCAAATATCAGCACATATGACCCTCTCTTGAAAGATCAGGATGATGACCCTCCGATAGGACTTTGACATGCGCATGCAAATATGCAGATGGTGGACTTTCTAAGCAGGGTGATATTATAATATCAGCATGATATTATAATATCAGCATGATATTATAATATCAGGTGATGTTAAAATATCATGATGCTCGTATAATTTGAAATATCGGGTTACACTCAAAACCTGATGCTCACGATGCGCCTAAGGTCATTTGACGGGTAAAGGGCACTATCACCTAAAATTGACGTCCGGATATTGGGACTGCATGATTTTTATCGGGTGATAGATCAAAATCAGGATGACCTTGACAACATGACTGAGGATATAAAAATATGATGATCCTTTGCGATTATCAGGTTTGACCAAAACTTTGACTGCTCATAACTCCCTCATATGGACGAATTTTCAGGTGATGTAAAAGGCAAACCTGCATGGAATTTCAAGCTTTTTCTAAATATGAGGTCATAGAAACAAAATATGAACTTTGACAAACTGACCTCATGATGATGACCAACCTCATCGAATATCATGATGATGATGCACCTGACTCATTTTTACCAAACCGCCAGAAAACAGACAACACAAGCCAAGCCAAAAGTTGGGTCCCTGTTTTGCCAAGTTAAAATGGGGCGTGTTGTGTAACCACACAACAACTTGCCACCAAAGAAAACAACAAAATTCAAATGATTCAAGTGATATGATCATATTCATCTATAGTATTCTAATTCTTTCTAAGTAAAATCATCATGATCTTTGAATGATAAAGTTTCATCAAGGTAACAGTGCTAACAAAGTATCATGTGTGTGCATATGATTAATTATCCTCATCTTGAAAGCAAGTTGAAAATATAAGTAATTGGTGTTAAACTACATAGTTGGAGATCATCCCTCATAGCCAACTTGGATAGAGCCTTGCTACCAGCAGGCATTCATAGCCCCAGCAAGGTTATCTATACAATCTCCCTAAGTAGAGCCCCACTGCCAGCAGGCATCTATAGCCCCGGTAGAGTTACTTAGATGGCCTAAGTTTATTGTTTATATATATATATACTTTTTTTTTTATTTATATATCTGATATCATCATGTCAGCTCATTTGTACAAGGTATGGTCACTTGCAGCTTTAGGTTGGAGATTGTATTGGTAGCAAGGGAGTCCCTTTAGATTTTTCACTTAACACCTATACTCATATCTTCAACAAGCCCAAGGCTGTTAGGTGTTTCATTGTGTTTGATTCACTTTGGACAAGAAAAGGCACCTGATGAAAAGATATTATAAAACCTGATCATGAATATTTATCAGAATGAATTACAATCTATATCTAAATCTGATCTCATCACTTGAATCGTAACAATTTAGTTATTTTCTTAGGTGATGAAGTGCATCATCTTGACTTACCAAAACAAAACTCAACCAAAACAACACAAAACAGAAGAAACACTATACAAACAACTAACCTACAAAAAGGAAACAACAGAAATAGAACAAGAAAGTAAAACAAGCAGACTGTACAAACAACTAACCTACAAAATTAAATACAAACTACTACTAGGCAAACAAGAACCAGAAAATGACCTAAGTACACCTATATTTGCATACTTCTTTCGATTGTGCAGGAGTCTTAGGGTATCAGTTATGGTTCTCAACCTAGCAAATTTATCTTTATATTCTAAAAAATATTCTAGTATTCTGAATTCATTGTTTTCAACAGAACAACTCTTGATGATCAGCAACTAAGGAAGCTCATCATGTTCATGATTAATCCATATGCATGTCTTATCTCCTGAATTTCCATAATTAAAATAGTATTCAACATCATTTACTATGGAAAGGAGAAATACAACCTGGTGTATTTCTGATTTTGCTGGACATGCTTCTTCATTGGCAGCTGATCTTCCATTTGTCATTATATTTTCACTGCTTGGCTCAGTGTTTGGTCTCACTTCAAATTGAAGGATGTATGACTCTTGATGTATTAATTCTTCATCTTTATCCAGCCTTATCCCTTCATTCTGGATGTTCAGTTTATCTTCCAGTTCAGGAAACTTCTCAATATTTTCTTCAAGTTCCTGCACATCAGCATCTAAATAAGTATCTTTATTATCACAACCTGATATACAGAAATTTATCATTTCTAAATCATTTGACTGTAAAAGAGAAACAACTTTCACTTGATAAGGACACTCCCCTGTTTCATTCTTAAAATATTTCTGGAGTGACATCTGATTATGCATAACAACTCCAAAGTCTTCTACATCCTCATCTTTCAGGAATTGTTCATTAAATAATTCACATCTTCTATCTAGTAAAGGATCTGGTTCCATTAACCTGCAACATTCTTGTATTTGATCATTCAATTCAAAGAAGTTAGGTGATAAATCAACATTTATTTTCTTCTCTATGACTCCCTGAGTTACCACTATAGGAACTTCATCATCAGCAGTAGTGCATTTGGATTGTTCTACTATTTGTTTACACTTCTCTTTACCATAGAATGACTCCAGGAAAGATGTTTCATCTTCTTTATCAAAAGTATTAGGATCAGAATCACAAATATTATCCTGATGAGTGATTTCTTCTCTAAAATTTTCACAAGATTCATACCTGCATACTGACTGGTCCTTACTTGTATTAGGAAGTAGAGAACTCCTATCAATCTCACCATAGAATGAATCAAGGAAAGATGTTTCCTCTTCATTACCTTCTGGAACCGACTCAGCTGTTGTATTTTCTAGAATCTTTTTCAACATGATCAAGCAGGCGTAACAATCCCTTTCTGAATGCTCTTCATTATGTAATCTGCACCAGCTTTCAATCAAGACATCATCAGTGGATAAACCTAATATTTGACTACACTGTATATTTCTAGACAAGTATAATTCAAAATCTTCAGAACGATCCACTTCAGTGTCTGGACAATTAATAACTTCTGGTGCTGCATCTACTTGTTGCTCCAGAATTTCTTCATTTTCTTGCCAGACTTCTTCATTTTCCTGGCAAATTTCGGCCCTCAACACATCTGGGAAGAATATTAGTCCTTTCAAGTATAAATCCAACCTTGTAAGGAAAGTTAAACAATTTATTTCGCTGTGTTCCACAGTCTGGTGTATCCTACAACAGGTGGATAAACCAAAGTTAGACAAACTGTGAGGGTAAAGCTGCCTACTCAAAGTTTCTTGAAATAAAGGAATGTTAATTTGACAATTGCCTTCATATACATCCATCAAAATGAGACTCTATTTTTCAATTTTTTAGTATTTTGAAATTTTAATGAGATCTATCATATCTCAGACTAAAACTTGAAAGCTCAGAAAATCAAACAAATATTTGAGGCTTTGGGCTAGATCTTGGCAAAGGTGCAACCAAAACATCTCAGATAAGAGATATTTGCAGACATTTAACTCAAATGCTGAAATATTTATGTAATATTTGCAGAAATCCAGAAATTCTCTGTTCAGGCCCTCCTTCTAGCGCCAATTTATGTTGATCATGCCCTCCTTCTAGCGCCAATTTATGTTGATCATGCCCTCCTTCTAGCGCCAATTTATGTTGATAATGTCCTTCTTCTAGCGCCAATTTATGTTGATCATGGTGTTAGTCACAAACAAACATAGAATAAAAGTACACATTAACCTTTATTCATCTTGAAAGATACAGTGAATTCAAAGAATTCATGATCCCAAGTCTCCGGTGATTAGGTCTTAATCGACTGACGTTACTCAGTGGTTAATGTGAGTTGTTGTTTCCATTTTGGGGCCTTACGTGAAAATGCACTATCATCATGACGTTCCTGCAGAAATTCCTTACAGAGAAGTCAAATTATGCGGGTATTTGATGAAAGGAAGTAAAATACATAGATCTTTGCATGATATTTTCAATTGTGCATGCTTAGTGTTCAAATATGCTAAATATTTACGATTATCTACGAGATGTCTGCATATTTTGGGTTGTTTGCTTAAGATTATCAGTTTATTTGCAATTGTGATAGTGAGATGCTCTGAAATTGAAAGAATTTAAAGGAAATGCTTCTAATTAAGTTGAACCTTTAGCTTTTGATCCACATACATGCTTGATACTGTCATGAGGAGAAGAAATCAAACCATATGTTCACCAGGACATTCCACAGCTAGATACAGTTGATGCAAACTTCAGAGGATAATGAATGAAAACAATACATGCAACATGATGAGCACTCCAAGGGACGCAGCAAATCAAAGCACATATCTAGAATTCAGACACAGATTACTCAAGATTTACGAAGATTTGTAATCAAAATACTCTTCCCTTTCATTAAGTATGCAAAAGACATGTACATATACAGCAGCTTTGAAATAAGTCCTGAATACTTCAGCAATCAAATTTCAATTAAGTTTCGAATGAATATAACAAGGCATTCCACCACCTTTTATAGAATAAGGTGAGGAATCCGTTACAAAAGATCCACGGATCAGATATGTCAATACAAATCAACGGTCAACACTTCATGACTTGTCAATTTTACAAAAAGGCACAAGTTGCCAGCTGGCAACTATCTATACTGCATATGCAAGATACTCCCCCCCTCATGATGTATCTTCATCATGCTCTTCATCTGATGCATGCGGGTCATCATCATGTGTATCGCTTTCTGAACTTTCGCTATCCGGATGATGACGCTGTTGCATATGGGGTTGCATGCTGCTTTGGATCTGTTTGTATGCCTGCACAACCTGATCTATTCCTCCGCCATCTTGAGTCTTTGCCTTGATGATGGCGTGTTTGTGCACTTCATACTTATCCCTGCTGTTGTCCAGCTTATTCTTTCTGTCCTGCAGTGTCTCATTATAGGTCTCCAGCTGGCAAACAGCATATTTGACAATATCCTCCTCATTTTTGGTTCATGTTGCCTCCATGTGCAACCATACAATGCTCAGCAACAGCTCTAACAGCATCATGACTTCCTGCAAATAAACAGACAAACATTAAGTTCATCATCATGTGGATAAACAACAGGAAGTAAAACGCTTTATTAAACAGGCCTCAAAATGTGCAGCTACAGGCAATCAGGCTTTCAAATTTCTATCGCTCTGTTTTCCCGCCCATTTTCTTGTATATCGGGCTCCAAATATGATCATGTATGTATCGGCGTGACTACACACTGTCGGAATGACAATTTTACATTAGGCCGACGGTTAAACTTATACCGACGCCAAAAATCATGATGATGTCCATCCATCGGTAAGACATGTTCTATCGGCATGATAACTCAAGATAAGGCCAACAGCAAGACTTAAAACTTTCGTCTGCATGATATTTTGGAAATATGATGCTCCCCCTTTCGAATGTCCAGATGACGTCACTGTTATGTTTCGCTTCTGTATATTGGGGAAAAGAATGATATCATCATCATCATCATGTCGAAGGAAAATAGGAGGATATGAAATATGATCCTGCTGCTGAGGAAAGGAATATGATGGTGACGTCATCGTCATATCCGGGCTTCATTAAAATGCAAAAGATGACGTCACCGTCATGTTTAGTTAAGATCAGGGGATAAATGTAATATCGGGTCACCTAAGGAAGATGATCAGGTGGTGAATGTAATATGACTCCTTTGCGGCCAAGGTAACCCTCTCGAAAGATCAAGATGATGATGATCATCAGGATATCCGGGGATTTTGTTACACTTAAAGGAACATGACGTCATCGTCATATTCACGAACTGGATCATGTTTTGGAAAATATCCTGCCGAAGGGAAATGTGATGATGATGTCATCCTGATATTTGCTTCTTCGTTTATCAAATTGGGATGATGTCATCAGGATATTTGCATAAGGTCATATTTCTTGGCAGGAGGACATTACGAAATATTGGGTAGACAAACAAGATCATGATGATCTTGACAACATGATAGCATAAAAATATGATGATCCTCCTCATCGAATATCATGATAACGTAACCATCATATTCCGTCTTCGGAGCATGAGGATGAGTTGAGGTCATCATCAGGTTAGCGCTAGGGTGATATTTAAAATATGATCATGCTAAGGAATGGAATATCACCCTCCCTTAAAAGATAGGGTGATCATCATGATCATGCAAAAGGAAATCAGGAGGATATGATGACGTCATCATCATATTAGCGAATATCAGCACATATGACCCTCTCTTGAAAGATCAGGATGATGACCCTCCGATAGGACTTTGACATGCGCATGCAAATATGCAGATGGTGGACTTTCTAAGCAGGGTGATATTATAATATTAGCATGATATTATAATATCAGGTGATGTTAAAATATCATGATGCTCGTATAATTTGAAATATTGGGTTACACTCAAAACCTGATGCTCACGATGCGCCTAAGGTCATTTGACGGGTAAAGGGCACTATCACCTAAAATTGACGTCCGGATATTGGGACTACATGATTTTTATCGGGTGATAGATCAAAATCAGGATGACCTTGACAACATGACTGAGGATATAAAAATATGATGATCCTTTGCGATTATCAGGTTTGACCAAAACTTTGACTACTCATAACTCCCTCATATGGACGAATTTTCAGGTGATGTAAAAGGCAAACCTGCATGGAATTTCAAGCTCTTTCTAAATATGAGGTCATAGAAACAAAATATGAACTTTGACAAACTAACCTCATGATGATGACCAACCTCATCGAATATCATGATGATGATGCACCTGACTCATTTTTACCAAATCGCCAGAAAACAGACAACACAAGCCAAGCCAAAAGTTGGGTCCCTGTTTTGCCAAGTTAAAATGGGGCGTGTTGTGTAACCACACAACAGGAGGTCCACTAACTATTGTTGTAGGGTTTGAACTTGTTTGGTCAATATGTCTAGAGGCGTGGTTGAGTCTATGGTCTTCTTGCCTTTATCTGTATCTAGGGTTCTTTCCTCATGTGTGTTGTTTTCATGGATTCTTTCTTCCTCGATTTCCTACAATGTTGTGATGTCAAAGTCTTTGGGGAGCTTAACTCCTTGGTTTGCTAGGTGGAGGAAGAATTTTCTAGGGTTTTGGTTAAGCACTTTATCCATCATGCGTTGAAATTTTTGGTCTTGGAGGGCTTCTTGTAAGTCTTCATGAGAGATCTCCTCATCACTATCGTGAGAGGAGGGGACTACCTTGTCAGATGTTTCAGCCATTTCAAGTTGTTTTTGTTTCTATGATCTAGTTAGTACCATGCAAGGGGATTTGGGATGGCGTGGTGTGAGATTGGATGCTTTGACAAGATGTGCTTGGAGATTGTAGTGAAGGGGATACTTGTGGTGACAAGATTTTGGTAAGGGTTTTCTTTGATCAATGGTTTCAAACAAATTGGTCGATACAAAATGGTAGTTACAAATAAGGAAGGTGTGTTATCCGATTATTTAATAGAGACTAGTTTTGCACCAAACACACTAGTGAACTTTTAAGAGAGAAGGATGATAGATCCTGATAGTGGAGACTTACTAGTGATGTTTGAGTTCAATATGATCTAAAATTGCCTTGTTTCTACCTGGTTTGGATACTTTGACTTGGTTTTGGGAAGTTTTTATGAAGTTTTGGACAAGGTGAGTGTTGGAAAAGAAGGTATGTCACAGAAATGAATGAGAGAAGTGTCTTGCATGGTTAATCTAATCTGGGAAACTAAAACAAGGTTGAAATGGGTGCTCGAAAAGATAATTATTTTTCTCAGCAAATGCACGGAATAGCTCATTGTGATAGATGCGCAGAAACAAATGTGCATGAACAGAGGGTAAATGTGAAGCAGTAGAGAGTAAATGTGCCGATATGGTAAAATGTAAAAGTGCAAGAACATAGGTTACAAGCGCAGTAACAGGGTGCAAATGCGTAGTACTGGTGAAAAATAGATGCATAGTAGGACAGCACAAATGTGCAGCAAGATTGAGTATATGCGCAACAAAGAGAAAATGCATAGCAAAAAGGAATAAATGTGCAATAGAATGAAACAAATGCATAGCTTTGGTATTTTTGTCTAGTTTTGACTAATTTTTGACTTGGGAAAGCACAATTTTCAATGTTTTTGGTTTTCTTTGCTCAAGTGTTGGTCTATCTAATTTGTTTCTCAATTATGGAAAGAAAGACACATGACACAAAGAATTTTTCATGAATTTTTGATTTTTTTAAGATTTTGACCTTTTTTGACAGAACAAGTACAAATCCTAGGATGGCAAGGGCAATATAAACTGAATTCTCACTTGGATTTCTCCAGCTATGCTATTTCAAAGTGGATAACTTAGGAACTTGGGACATAGGCTTCCCCTTACAAGTACACAAACTTCTCTGGTACACCAAGTTTTGGGTTCCCAAGGCTCGCAAACCTTAGGATTTCCCTGTTATCTCTACTATTGAATCATAAGAATGTGAGTTATCTTAGGAAGATGATAATCGCTCTTTCCGGCACTAGTTTATAGGGGATTTTGGCTTCTAAAATAATGGATAAGTAGTAAGGGCAACCGTTCGAGTGGTTATACATGCGGTAGTGCTACTCTTCATTATGGAGTCTCCCAGCCTTCAAGGGTTGCACCTTGGAGGGTTTTGGGGGAGATTGGCTATCGGTATAACTAATCATCACTTGTTGCTTAAAGCTTTTACCTCAAACACAATTTATTTATAGTGGATCAGAAGAGCTTGGTGTTAGCTTGTTACCACTTAAGGTCATTCCCACTTGGATAGAAGGATATAAAAGGGCAAGCCTCTCTAAAGGAAACACATGCGAAATGATAGGTTTGGCATTTTGGTCACCCAAGAAAGGGGAGAGCATAGGCCTATTATCATTCCAAATACACAAAAAACAATGGTTCTTTTCCCCTAGTTAAAAAGAAAAAAACTAAATGAGCTATGCTATTTGGGCACACACGAGATTTGTTAACTTTGAAAGAAGCAAATAGAAAGCAATGGTTCAATTTTAGATCCTCCTAGTTGGGACTATGTTTGAGTTGTTGGTGCAACATGTTCAGATTATAACCTTCCTATTTAGATCTAGATAAGATTTGCATGAACAATCCAATTACATTCCTTGCTAATTAAATCTAAATGTGTATTAACAATTCATCTATATGACTAACCAACTCCTAACCTGCAAGTTGGATATGAGAATGTGCCTACAAATTGTGTTAGTGTTAGGGATTTCTCAAGAAAACAACTCAAAAAACCTAGTAGAGTAAATGTGCCAAAATAGTACACCGATCCACAGATCTGGTAAAAGCACAGTTACAGAGAGTATATGCACATAAATAAACCACATATGCATAGATCTGTTAAATGTGAAATAACAAAGATCAAATCCTCTAGAATAGTAAATAAATACACAGCTTAGACAATTCGTTAAAATAGAGGACATATGTGTGGTTTCAGTGTGTAGATGCACAGCTCAGACAGATGCATCGTAATAGAGATCAGATGCGTGGTTTTGATGACTAGATGCACATAAATGTCCTATGTATGGAACCTAATGCACAAAAACTTAGTTTTGAGGTTAAATTGGGGCAAGGCTCCATGATGGGCATCAGAAATGTTATGGGAAAATGAGGAGCAATATCAATAATCAATAATAACCCAATAAATTCAATGAAAATGGAAATAAACAAGATTCAAAACAAAGAACAATACCTTACAAACCTTATTACTTCGTAGCTTCCATTGATCGCCTATCTCAATTGATCTCGTTGTATGAATGTAGCCCTCAAAAGGTGCACTTCCTTGGTTCTTTCCAAGATGACAAAGGAGAATGGATGTGATAGGTTTGCAGTGAAGAGGCTCTTGCAATGCAATGATAAATGGTGATCTCAAGCTATGGATATGGTTTGGTGCCAAAGGTGCACTATGATTCCTACAGAGTAAGTGTACTGAAAGCTTGGATCCTTGAAATGGAGGAATAGGGGTTGTATTTATTGACTTGAGAGAAGGAAGATCGACGGTATAGAAGAAATAAGAAGATCAACAGTTGAGAATATTTTAGAGGATGTGCACGAATAGGAAGAAGACAAGTGTCACACAAAAAGTTGTTTTGTTTGAGTTAACTGCTTTCTTTGATAAAGATAAGATTTGATTTCATAAATTAAAATGCTTTTTTCTAATTTAAGAGTTGATAAAAACAAGATTGATTAAATCAATTAACTCAATTTGTGATTTACTTTTTGCATGATTTGAGAGAAATTAAATAATAAATTATTTAATTTTGCATGCATGAAGAACAAGATTCATTTTTAGAAGATTTGGAAGATTTTTGGGGAATTAGAAGATAAGAAAGCAAATTAAATATATAAATTTATTTAATTGTTTGTGCATGATTTGGAAGAATAAATAAAATATTTGATTATATTTTTTTTTTCAGAGATTGAGATAATTTAAATAAATTTGATTTATTTATTTAAATTTGGAAGAATAATTTGATTTAATTAAATAATGTAGAATTATTTAATTGTAGATAAGAGGATTTAGAAGAATTTGATGAAACTAATTAAATAAGTGATTTTATTTAATTTTTGGGAGGAATATGAGCCAAATATATAAATTGATTTATTTATTTATTGACAGAGGAATATTAAGATGAAATAAATATTAAGAATATTTATTTAGACAGATTCGTGTCATTTTTAGGCATATACAGTGCCCCTTCCTACTTTTCTGTTAGCTGAGTGTTGATGTTCAATGTTTTCCTAGGTAAGATCATGACCTATTTTGTAATCTGATCGATAGAAGTTCCTATCCCATATTTTGGAGTCATAGTGTTAAGAGGACAAGAGTGTGGAAACAACATGCAAAAAGTGGCTAAGTCTCTATAAAATATTTCTCCACAAGGAATGATATTTGCAAGGGTACAATGGGTAGTATTAAAAAAATCTTTCCTTAAGTCTTGGGCTAATTCCATTGCATCTCCTCCAATGAGAATGTGAGTTATATATTCATGTATGTCATAGTCTATTTCTTTTTATAACTCACCCAAATTTTCCTTGATGGAACCATAGCTACTAACGCATTGTTTTCCATGTTCTTAGGACCATCTACCCACACTTTTCTTGAATGGCGTATAGATGGTTTAGATTGGGGATACAAGGAGATTTTCTTCATGTCCAAACCATTTGAAATGACCATGTCTCTAGTTCTGCAATCAATAGATGTTGTTGCAATAGCTAGCCATGGCCTTCCTAGAATTAAAGGATAATCATTCCTTTGGTTCCTAGGATCCAATATCATAAAGTCCACTAGGAATTCTCATGATTCCACAATAATTGGAGTAATTGGAGCATCATTTAACACTCCTTTTGGTATGGCTACTGAATCATTAGCCAATTGGAGAATTGTGGATGTGGACCAAATACCTATAAGGGACAATTTATCTAGGGTGTGAATTGTCATTATGTTTATTGCTGCCCCCAGGTCAACCAAAACATTAGATATTTCTATCCCTGAAATGTGGATAGTTATGATAGGGTTCCCAGGATCCCCATATTTTGGGAGGAGCATCTCTCCCACAAGAAGATCTACTACTTTTCCTTCCACCTGAATGGTGGTAGGAATGTTTTTCTTTCTGCCCTGGGTTTTAACATAATGTTGTTTGATAAATTGGTTCAGTTTAGGAACATCCCTAATTGCTTGTAGGAGTGGAATTTCAATGTTCAACTGCCTAATTTCCTACAAAAGTTTTGATTCAATTGTAGGTTGAACTTGTTTGTGTAGGACTATTTTCTAAGGGACATGTTGTTTGAGCTATTCTGGGTAAGTTACTTGCTTTCAGTCTCTGGAGCAGCTCTGGAGTTCATCTCAAAAGTAGCCCTAGAGGTGATCTCTGAAGTTGTTCCTTTAGGAGGAACTTTGGAGTTACCTAATGGTTTTTCTTTTGGCACAGTTTCAATAGTAATCTTCTCCTAAGGTTGATGGATGGATTTTTAGGTTCCATATCATCGGTTACTTCAACTATGAGTAGAGGAGATGGTCTTGGTAGTGCTTTCCCATAACATAGCTGGAGGTTGTTTAGATAAATAATGTTTACACCTGGTGCAGGAGCACCCCATTGCCATCAAGAAGCCCCCTATTCTCATTTAATTTATTGTAAGGCCTAGCGCCAATTGTTTTTATTTGGACAAATGTGTCCCCTAGATAGTCCCATGTTGTGAGCCGATTCGACATAGTTGGCAAGAAGTAGTTGTAACTACATGTTTGTAACTGTCTTGTAACAGATGGCAGAGGCGGTGAATCAGTTAAGATTCCACCGAAGTGTAACTGCCTTGGTTATGGTTCTTTATAAGAGCATGTGCTTATAGAGGACAGACAGAGAGAGAGATGGAGGAGACGAGAAAAGAAAAAGAAACAGTTTGTAATTTCTGAGTAGAAAAACAAAAGATTTTGATTTGGTCTCGTCGTAGTGTTTTTTGTTTGGGACCATTCCATTGGTCGAGGCTTCCACCGAAACCAGTGGAATGACTTCCCTAGGTTTTAATTTCCTTCCGTTTGATTTAGTCCAGAAATCTGTCTGTCTATATGGTTATAGTGAGCTAAAGAAATCTGTGTAGTTGCAGCATAGATTAGAAATATGTGTGTTTAGTTGCTGAGAATGGCAACAACATTGTGGAAGATAGTTACAACCAACCGGGAAAAGAAAAAAAAAAAAAACCTCATGAGGTACATAGAAGTGATCGCAAAAAGAAGTGCTTGTATTACATCGGCGTGAACCTTGGTATCAGGCTGAGGAGATAATTGTTTGGCTGAAATTATAAGTCACAGCTTGGAGTATTGGCGGAAGATGCAAGGTGTTCAGCATTGGTTTTTCGGGTTGAACCTCACCGTTGAACCTCGTGGTTGAACCATTGGATTGAACCAATTCATCGGTTCAATGGGTTCACGGGTTCATTTGGGTTAGTCAGTTCAAGCGAACGGTTCAAGCGACTGGTTCAACCAAGGAGTTCAAAGGGTTCAACCACTACGGTGGTTCAAACATAGATTCTGTGCTGTTTTATGTGGCCAATAAGAGAAGTGTTGCCGATGGTAATGGGAATATCTATTTCGGTGAGTCATGGATGTGATGTATGGGCCTTGCGAAGGAACATTTGAAAAGCTATTTGAGCACTTTATGGGTAATATGGGTATTTTGACACCCTGTTTAGTAAGCTGTTGCTATTCCCTCCACATCAAATGAATTTCCTCCGCATCAAATTTGTATCAGAGCCAGTGAAAGCTCTGGGAATCTAAGTGAGAGATTGGTGTTTTGATTTGCTAATATTTGTGGTTGCAGCTGCATGTCCACAAGCTGCAGTTAGGCAGATAGGAGATCTATCATTGGAGCCATAGGAGATGGTTCAAGGGCCTGAGAAGGAGGTCCAGTTAGTGTCACCAAAAGTCCTGGGGAGAGAGGCAAGAGAGGACTCCCAGGTGAGGGACAGAAGTGTTGGTGCAGCATTGAGGTTGGACTTATAGCAGCATCTGGAGGAGCAGCCAGTTAAACTCCATTGAGAGGAGTCACAGTTGAAGGGTAAAGGTAGCAAAGGCATCAAGTTTGAAGACACCAAGAGAATAGAGTTGTTGCAGTTCTCACCAAGCATTTCCATGGGACATGGAAATTTTTCAAGTCTGGGAGTATGGTGCAGGAGCACCCCATTACCATCAAGAAGCCCCCTATTCTCATTTAATTTATTGTAAGGCCTAGCGCCAATTGTTTTGATTTGGACAAATGTGTCCCCTAGATAGTCCCATGTTGTGAGCCGATTCGGCATAGTTGGCAAGAAGTAGTTGTAACTGCATGTTTGTAATTGTCTTGTAACAGATGGCAGAGGTGGTGAATTGGTTAAGATTCCACCGAAGTGTAACTGCCTTGGTTATGGTTCTTTATAAGAGCGTGTGCTTGTAGAGGACAGATAGAGAGAGAGAGGGAGGAGACGAGAAAAGAAAAAGAAACAGTTTGTAATTTCTGAGTAGAAAAACAAAATATTTTGATTTGGTCTCGTCGTAGTGTTTTTGGTTTGGGACCATTCCATTGGTTGAGGCTTCCGCCGAAACTAGTGGAATGACTTCCCTAGGTTTTAATTTCCTTCTATTTGATTTAGTCCAGAAATCTATTTGTCTGTATGGTTATAGTGAGCTAAAGAAATCTACATAGTTGCAGCATAGATTAGAAATCTGTGTGTGTTTAGTTGCTGAGAATGGCAACAGCATTGTGGAAGATAGTTACAACCAACCGAGAAAAGAAAAGAAAAAAAAAGCCTCACGAGGTACATAGAAGTGATCGCAGAAAGAAGTGCTTGTATTACATCGGCGTGAACCTTGGCATCGGACTGAGGAGATAATTGTCTGGCCGAAATTATAAGTCGCAGCTTGGAGTATTGGTGGAAGATGCAAGGTGTTCAGCATTGGTTTTTCAGGTTGAACCTCGCCGTTGAACCTCGTGGTTGAACCGGTTCATCGGTTCAATGGGTTCATGGGTTCAACGGGTTCACTTGGGTTAGTCAGTTCAAGCGAACGGTTCAACCAAGGAGTTCAAAGGGTTCAACCACTACGGTGGTTCAAACATAGATTTTGTGCTATTTTCTGTGGCTGATAAGAGAAGTGTTGCCAATGGTAATGGGAATATCTATTTCCGTGAGTCATGGATGTGATGTATGGGCCTTGAGAAGAAACATTTGAAAAGCTATTTGAGCACTTTGTGGGTAATATGGGTATTTTGACACCCTGTTTAGTAAGCTGTTGCTATTCCCTCCGCATCAAATGAATTTCCTCTGCATCAACACCAACCATGTTTTCTTTCTCTGTCATGTAAATAGCTGCTTCCTATTTATTTCATGGATTTCCTATAGGTTGAGTTGGTAGGGGTGGCTGACTAACTAGCTCATTTTGTGTTAAGAGTGCTTTTATTTTAGGCTGGAAATGTCTAGGTTGTCCTTGGTATTTAATATTGTAACCCTACCGAGGACCCCACTAAGGCTGCATGTTTTGTTGTCCATATTGTGATGGAAATTATTGTGGCCATTGTTGGTTTACCCAAGGTTGGTTTTGCCACTGTTGGTTCTTCTATTTCTAGCTTGAGCAGTCTTGTGGTACCCATGGAGGAATGTTTTGAGGTCCCTACAAGTTGGATTCCATTGATTGTTTCCCCAGTTTGAAGGACCCCTATGGGAAACCTGATTTGGGTACTGGTTGTATGGGAAATGGCTAATTTATTAATTCCCTACATAGTTCAACTCCTCTTGTATTATAGCATTCTTTTTAGTTAGCCTTTTTAGGGTTGGGAGCTGATTATAATGACTGAGAGGGTGTTCTTTGTCACAAATCTGGTAGATCTCTGATTTCTCTAGCATGCATTCTCTCAAAAGGTGTTTTTTCCTACACCTAGGATAGTATATGGAAAGAGGTTCCGTTGTTCTAGTTTTTGCCTAAATTTTATCTAACGTGCTATTCATATGGACTAAGATATCTATTTTTAGGTTTGCAAACTCCTCCATTAAATTTTCTATATCATTCTTCCCTTTTAAGCACCTTGGTGTTCTCACTCTAACCTATGTTCTAAAGTAGTTTCTGTAGATTTCCTCTATAGTAGGCATGTCCATTTTATTGATATTCCCTCTCCCCATTAGATCTAGTGCTTATTTTGACTCTTTGTCCAACCCTTTTATAAACAAATTTTTGGCTAAGTTGTGAGCTATAGGGTTGTCATATCTCCTTAGGGCAAAGTTTAATCTATCTAGGTAGTCTTCTAAACTTTCATCCTCATTTTGCTTAGTTCTAAACAACTCCTCCTTTCTATCACCGATTCTGCAGTAGTCTTGGCATTGGTCTAGGAACTTAGTTTCCATTTGATCCCATGAGTGAATGGAGTCTAGGGGTAAACCAATAAACCACTTCATGGAAAAATCTTTTAAGGTAGATGGAAAAAGTTTGATTTTTTTTATTATTTGATCTATAGTAATTGTTGCAAGTATGTGCTTAATTGTTGTTGTCATTGATGTTAACATATATGTGTTGTCATTGGTGCCAATTGTGCAAGTTTGTTTTGATGCTTGCTTGTAATGAGTTAGATGCTTTGCATTGGCTTATATAAGTGTTGGAGATGAGTAAGTAAACCAGATATTGAGTTACCAAGTGCTTTTGAGAAAATTTGCTCCTCTGGTGGAAACAAAGTATAGAAGAGTATCTTTGTTACAACATAATAGTTCAGTAGTTTGCTCTGCATTTCTTGAAAAAATGAATATCCTTATCTATGGATTGGAATTTATTTAGAGGCATTTTTGAAGGTACTATGTTCCAAGTTTGAGCCTCCGGTATGAAGATTTAGGTGAGTTATGTTCACCAGAGTAAAAATTACTTTTTTTGTACATTTAGTGGTGACAAGGAGAAAGTATTTTGCTTTGCATTCCTCTGCATTGAAGTATTATGGTCTATCATTCTAGAGTTAAGCCTAAAATGATGATATGTGCCTTCAACTCCAATGGTTCATAATTTGGTGGTCCGTAAGCAATCTTTTCTTTAAGACAGTAGCTGACAGTGTTGTTTATGTACTCTGGTTTGAAGAATCTTCTTGATAGAGTGGTTAGAGAATGTACACTTGTTCCTAGTAATTACAATGTGCTTGTGGATGTCTCCTAATTGTGTTCCTACCTTTGGATTGGTCCAAAAAGAGAAATTTGGATTGTGGATGAAGACTGTTCTTAGAAGACTTAATGTTAAAACTATTCTTGGCCAACTTGGTTGTTTTCACTTCTTGCAGAGATACATTGAAGATTGTGGAAGTGTGTCATGGCATGGAGGATTACATTTGAGTCCCAGCTAAGGCATAACATGATCTGTATACATATTTCCCTTAGCTAATTTTGTTTAGGTCTAGACCTATTTCTATGTATGTTTGTAATGCTGACCTTGGAGATTGTTCCAATGGTTGATGAATGTAATACCAACCTTGATGTACATTCCAAGGTTGATGAAGTGTATAAAAACATGTAATGAAGTTGTGAAAAAGACAACCTTGTGCAAAAATGCAAAGATAAGTGAAAAAGTGTAAGAAGAGCAGAGCAAAGGACTTATACTATGATTCAATGGAATTGAATGTGAATTCAATGTGTATTCAATATAAGGTAGTATTGTAATTAGAAAAGAATACTAAGGGCAGAAGAGTAGAGCATATGTAAAGAAGAGCAGACATTATGAAGATGTTTGAGTATGTATACTGAGCTATAAATAGAACTACACCTCAACATTCTGTAGGTGCACTTGTAGCAGTTTTCTCCTGGCAGTGAACCATTCCTTCTCTATCTTCTCTTCTCTTTCTTTTGGAAGTGAGCCTATTGAAGTGAGCACTTCTCTAGATAGTAAGCCTTCATGCAATTCAGTATTGGTATCATAATATATTTGAGCTAACACTCACCGTGGTTTTTCCCATTTTTGGGTTTTTCATGTAAAAATCTTGGTGTCTATGTGTTGTGTCTTTATGGTTGTTGTTCTTATGTTTTTTCTTCTTTCATATTATTGAATTTGATAATTGGATTAATGGACATGTAAAGAATTGGTTTTGTGGAATACTGATTCACCCCCCCTCTCAGTATTCATTATATTCAACAATTGGTATCAGAGCCAAGTTCCTTAGAGAAAGTTTAATAGCTTAAGAAAGATCATGGGAAGTGAAATCATGGCAACCAGATGGCATCCTCCCTCTCCGAAAGCTATTCATCCAAGTAGTATCAAAATTGGAAACTACACATATGAGAGCAATAATGAATTGGAAGCTGCCCTTGAAGATCTTGAAAAGTCTGAAGTAGAAGTCAGGGATTTGAAGGTGAATGTCCAAGAAGATGATGAATGCATTATGAATCTTAGGGAGCAAGTCATGAAATTCAAAGAAAAGAGCAAGGAGCTAAGTGAACAATTCAATGAAGAAAATGAAACCCTAAACAATTTAACATTGGAAATTGAAAAGAAAGAGGAGATTGAAAAGCATTTGAATCAAGTTGTAAAGGATAAGTCTGACGAATGTGAAAAATTAGCTAAAGATGTTTTTCTTCTAAAATATGATCTGGAAGCAACTAATAGCTATAAAGAAAAATTCAAAATAAGCTCTACAAAGCTTGAGGAGTTGATTGAAAGTTGAAGAGTTTAGATGACAAGCAAGGCTTGGGATTTGAAAAAGAAGAAAGTTTTAAATTAGGTCAAGAAAACATTGAGATGAGAAAAACCAAAGGAAAATAGTTTCAGAATCATAGAAGACCTAGAAGACCACCAGTCTGGCAACCAAATTCTCAAAGGTATCCATCTTTCAATGGCTATTGTTTTAATTGCAATAAGTTTGGTCATAAGGCTACTTAGTGCAGGAATAGAATGAATCAAAATGTTCCATCATTCTCTGGTCAATGTTTCAATTGCAATAAAATTGGTCATAGATCAAATGAATGCAGAAGTCTGGTAAGGAATGGTTTTAACCATGCAAGGGATACTCAATCTTTCAATGGACATCTAGAAGGAAATGAGCAAGGTCTGTATTAAGAAGGATGTTTGAGGTCAAGGATGGATTTGCACCATCCTCTGATGTAGTTACTTCTTCTGGCAAGTAAATTGGGAGCTCTGGCTTAGGGGGAGCTATATTGAAAATCCAAATCCCCTAGCCAAATAGTCAGTGTTGGGATCTGACACGAAGATATGATGAAAATCTTTATATGACAGATCTTTTGAAAGAAATTCTGGTAGAAAAGGTTCAAGTGCAGAGCATTGTGGAGCAATCCTAATCGTCTGTATTCTACAGTGAAGAATTTTGACAGCTTTTGGAGAACAAGCCTTTATGATGACTAGGTTATCTTAATGGGTGCTGCCACAATATTGGGTTAAACTTTTTGGGACATCCTGATTTTTGTTGAAATCACATATTTTTAGAAAATATAATGATTTAAGCCTTGAAAGGTTCCATTTAAAGGATTTTAATTGAAGAGGGTTTTATCAAACCCCCTTAGATTCAAACCCCCTTAGATAGAACCCCGCTAGTTTTAAACCATACCTATAATGGAGTCTCCTCTACACCTATCAAAATGCTGATAAGAAACCACTTTTGATTTACCTTTTAAGGGATCAAATGAATTCATTTAAAATTTATGTTTTGTAATTATGTAGTCCTTATTATAAGCTTCCCAAAAAGTATAATTTTAAATATATTTAATTTGATTATTATATTTATTTTTTATTTCTTGTGAATGCAAGTTTTTCACCGAACATCAAGTTTTCAGTTCTACACACACGGAAAATTAGCAAATTAGTAAAAAAAATTCTGAAAAATATTTATGCCTTAGGTATTGATGTCCTTATTTCAACAAAAAAAGAAAAATTGAATTTCGATACATACAGAAAAAGTTATGTTTTACGGAATATGCCTATCTCTAAATTATAATTGGTTTGAGTTTAAAACTTAATAAAAAAATATTCAATAAAACATTATGAAACCAAATGCATGCCCTATATATTGGTGTTACCAATCTAAATGCAAAAGAATCAGAATTTTATCCTTTGTAGAAAAAAGGTTATGTGCTACGGAATACATATCACTTTAAAAAGTGTTGTTTACTATTAAAAACTAGTTATCAAAGGAGATGCAAAAATTTTTACAATTTAACTCCAATTTTTTTAAAATATATATATTTAGAATCTATAAACAAAATATCACAAATCACTAGTTCACATCATATTTAAATTCCTAATGGTTTAATGGCTATAGGTGTCAGAAAGTGAAGATTTATTTCAAAATGTTGTTTCAATGTCCAGTTTGGCCAAAAAGGGTTAAAAAGGAGCACATTCAACAAACAAATCACTTTGCACTCAAGTTATCAAGAGTCCAAGGAGAGTTGAAGCAAGAATCTAAGCGACTAAAATGATTTCCTAAGCATCTCAAAGCAAATCAAGTGAACCCTAAACTGGAAAAAGAGGTATTTTTCAGTTTAAAACCCTACTGCAAATTTGTTTGAATTGTTACGAAAATGACAACTCCATGTAAGTTGTTGATATCACTGAGCGAGCTCTGCCAAAATTCAAGAAACATCCCTTCAAATCAATATAAGTCAATCAAATGGTTGCTTTTTTAAATATAGCATACAAAGTAAGGTTGATGAACTTGTCAATGGAATAAAAGGTATGGGAGGAACTATTGATGAGAAGGAATTTGTGATGAAAATTCTTAGGTCATTACCTAAGTCCCACAGTCACAAGGTAGCTACAATTGAAGAAGTAATGACTATAAAAGAAGTCAACAAGGATCAGTTTCTTGGAAAATGTATAGCCTTTGAGATGAGAGTTTAGTGATGCTCTACCAAAGGTTGAGACTGTGTTCAAAGCCAGTACTTCAGAGAAGATCTCCAGAGCTGAGAAGTACAAGGTGGAACTTGATGACAAGCTTGATTAAATTGAAGCCAACTGTGTTGACAAACTACAAAGAGGTTCCAGTAAGTTTAAAGGAAAATTACCTTACAAATGTTTTACATGTGGTAAGGTTGGTCACTATGCTTCTAGATGTCCTGAGAGAATTAAAAGGAATAGACAAAGATTTGAGAATAGACCTAAGGTTCCAAAGAGATGCTACTATGTTAGAGATCTTGATGATGAAGGTGTGACAAATGATGAATCTGATGATGCTAACTTACTAGTGCAAATGAATGCTTGTTTATTGCAATTAAACAAGAACCTGTGTCTACTAATCCCGCTAGTTGTGTGAAGGAAGAAAAACTAGTGGAAGAAAATGCTTTGGCTATTTAGGTTGAGAAAGATAAGGATTATTGGATTATTGATAGTGGATGCTCACATCACATAACTAGTGATAAAATCAAGTTTGTGAGTTTGGGAAAGTATGATGGAGGACTAGTTAGGTTTGGAGATAATGCAGCTGGTAAGATTTGTGGAAAAGGATCTATTTCTTTTGATGGAAAGCACAACACTGATAATGTCCTATATGTGAAGGGTTTAAATCATAATCTCTTAAGCATTGGTCAGATGTGTGACAATGGTTATGATCTAAGATTCAAAGATAATGGGTGCAAGATCATGGAAAGCTCTGGAACAATGATTGCTACCGGTGAAAAGACAACATGTAACATTTATCAATTAAGAGGAACTAATGATTATTGTTTATTAGCTCAAATAGATGAGAGTTGATTGTGGCATAGAAGGATGTGTCATATCAACTTTGATAATTTGGTGAAGATAAGTTCAGGATAGGCTAAGAGATTTACTAGAGCTTGTAAAACCTACCAATACCATGTGTAAGGAATGCCAGTTGGGGAAGTCGACAAGAACAAGCTTCAAGAGAAAAGAGCAATTCTTTGCCAATTTGCTGGATCTAGTGCATACAGACTTGTGTGCTCCTAGACATGTATTTTATGTTACTTATTGATGATAATTCTAGAATGACTTGGGTCACTTTTCTAAAAGAAAAATCTGAAGCTTTAGACAAGTTCAAAGTTTTCAAGGCAATGGTTGAGAATGAGTTAGAGTTGAGGATCAAATTCTTAAGGTCTAATAGAGGAGAAGAGTTCACATAAAATGAATTCAATATTTTTTGTGAAGAACAAGGGATAAAGAGACACTTGTCTACACCTAGGACTCCTTAGAAGAATGGAGTTGTTGAAATAAAAAATAAGATAGTTCAAGGGGCTGCTAGGACTATGTTAAAGGAAGCTGACCTACCAGAGGTGTACTGGAGAGAAGCAATAGATACTATTGTGTACATCCTAAAAATAGTTTAAGTCAAAGGTAACGGCTCTAAAACTCCTTATGAATTATGGTATGGAAGAGCTCCTACAATGAAGTATTTCAAAGTTTTTGGTAGCAAATGTTATATCAGAAGAGAAGAAGATCTAGGCAAGTTTGATGCTAGGTGTGATGAAGGAATCTTCCTTGGTTACTCTACTAATAGTAAGGTTTACCGGTGCTACAACAAGAGACTGAAAAAAATCATTGAAAGTGCTAATGTGAAGGTTGATGAAGAAAGGGAAAGAATATCATATCTGAGTGGCTATGAATTAGATGAACCTGTGTGTATAGTGAATGAAGAAAAAATTGAACAAAAAGACAGTCAAGATGAAGAAGAGGCTTCAAAAAGTGTTGTTAAGACTCCTAGGTATGTAAGGATTACTCATTTTGAAGATCAGATTATAGGTGAAAAAAACAAAGAGGTACTAACAAGGAAAAGAGCTGGGGAAGAATAAGTGAATTACTGTTTACTTTCAAAAATTGAACTAAAAACTATGAATGAAGCTTGCAATGATGAAAATTGGGTAGAAGAGTTGATGTAGATTGAGAAGAATCAAACTTGGGAATTTATTCCTAGACCTGCTGATAAGAATGTGATTGGAACTAAATGGGTTTTTAGGAACAAGCTGAATGAAAATGGGGAAGTTGTACGAAACAAAGCAAGGCTTGTATGCAAAGGATATTCTCAAATTGAAGGAATAGATTTTGAAGAGACTTTTACTCCAGTGGCTAGAATTGAAGCAATCAGAATCTTTCTGGCATTTGCAGCTCACAATGATTTCAAAGTGTATTATATGGATGTGAAATCTGCATTCTTGAATGGTGAATTGGAAGAGGAAGTTTACATTGAGCAACCGAAAGGATTTCAATTATCAAATCAAGGAGCCATGGTATGCAGATTAAATAAAGTCCTGTATGGACTAAAGCAAGCCCCCAGAGCTTGGTATGCAAGGATAGACAAGTATTTTTTGCAATTAGGGTTTAATAAAGGCACTGTTAACAATAATAGCTATTTCAAAATCAATGATAATCATATCCTAATTGTTGTAGTCTTTGTTGATGTCATTATCTTTGGAGGAAATGAAGGTATGTGCATGAAGTTTACAAAAGAAATGCAAAATGAATTTGAGATGCCTATGTTTTATGAAATAAATTTATTTCTAGGTCTATAAATTACTTAATCAGATAAATGAATCTTCATTTCTCAGTCTAAGTATGTGATTTAAGAGTTGTTGAAGAAGTTTGGGATGGAGGACTCCAAACCAGTATGCACTCCCATGGTGACTGGTTGCAAGTTGAGCAAAACTGATGAATCACCTAAGACTGGTAAAAAAAGGTACAGATCTATGATTGGATGATTACTTTATCTAACTCAAACCAAACTTGATATAATGTATGCAGTATGTCTTGTGGCAAGATTTCAAGAAGATCCTAGAGAGTCACATGTGATGGTAGTCAAGAGAATCTTGAGGTATTTGAAAGGCACATTAGATCATGGCTTATGGTATCCAAAAGATAATGATTTCACTCTCAGTGCTTATATAGATACAGATTGGGCCGGAGATGTTGATGACAGAAATAGTACAAGTGGAGGTGCTTTCTTTGTAAGAAATAGATTAGTTTCATGGGTAAGCAAGAAGCAAGATTCAATCTCCTTGTCTACTACAGAAGTAGAGTCTATTGCAACAACATGTTGTTGCACTCAAGTGTTATGGATGAAGCAGACTTTCAAGGACATAATAGTTGTGTATGAAGATCCAATTGGAATCTTTTGTGACAATACTAAGTGTTATAAACATTTCAAACAATCCAGTGATGTACTCAAGAACAAAGCATGTATCAATAAGGTATCACTTTTTGAGAGAAAAGGTGACAGAGAATGAAGTAAAGATGGAATATGTGTCCAAAAAGGATCAGATTGTAGATATTTTCACTAAGCCTCTGTCTAAGGATAACTTTAACTATCTCAAAGAAAACTTAGTGGTTATTACCCCTCTTGCTTTGAACTAAGATGAATAAGAATGCATCAGTCCAGTGGTACCCAAAGCCTCATTTTTTTACTTAGTTTGATTTTTTGAGATCTACCTCTTAGGGGGAGTAGCTAGATGTTAATTACATAAGTTACTATTCAAGAGCAGTTTCAGTTTGATCAGAGCAGCAGAGTGCAAGTATGTGCCCTTTGCCATTGATGTCAAAGGGGGAGAGAAATCATGTGAAAAAATCTGAAGGCGAAAGAGTGCAGATGTATAAAAAGAAAGGTGGAGTATCTTGTCTTGATGGTCTTTATAGTTTTTCACATCATATGTTGCCATCAATGACAAAAGGGGAGATTGTTGCAAATATGTACGTAACCGCTGTTGTCATTGATGTCAACATATTTGTGTTGTCATTGGTCTCAACTATGCTTTTGTTTTGATGCTTGCTTGTAATGGCTTAGATGCTTTGCATTGGCTCATATAAGTGTTGGATATAATGAGTAAGTAAACCAGATATTGAGTTACCAAGTGCTTTGGAGAAAATTTTCTCCTCCGGTGGAAATAGAGTATAGAAGAGTATCTTTGTTTACAACAGAACAATCCAGTACTTTGTTCCAAATTTCTTGAAGAATGAATATCCTTGTCTATAGATTGGAAGTTGTTTAGAGGCATGTCTGAAGATGCTATTTTCTAGGTTTGAGCCTCTGGTATGAAGATTTGAGTGAGTTATGTTCACCAAAGTAAAAAATGCTTTTTCTATACATTCAGTGGTGACATGGAGAAAGTATTTTGCTCCAAATTCCTTCGCATTGAAGTATTATGGTCTCCAGTTCTATAGTTAAGTTTTAAATGATGATAAGTTCTTTCAACTCCAATGGTTCATGATTTGGTGGTCCACAAGCGATCTTTTCTTTATGACAGTAGCTAAAAGTGTTGTTTATGTGCTCCGATTTGAAGAATCTTCTTGACATAGTGGTTAGAGATTGTGTGGTTGTTCTTGGTGATTACAATGTGCTTGTAAATGTCTCCTAATCATCTTCCTACCTTTGGATTGGTTTACAAAGAGAAATTTGAATCATGGATGAATACTATTCTTAGAAGACTTAATGTTAACACCAGTCTTGGCCGACTTGGTTATTTTCACTTCTTGTAGAGATACATTGAAGATTGTGGAAGCATGTCATGGCATGGTGGATTGCATTTGAGTCCCAACTAAGGCATAACATGAACCACATACATCTTTCCCTTAGCTAATTTTGTTTAGGTCCATACCTATTTCTATGTATGTTTGTAATGTTGACCTTGGAGATTGTTCCAATGGTTGATGAATCTAATGCCGACCTTGATGTACATTCCAAGGTTGATGAAGTGTATAAAAACATGTAATGAAGTTTTTAAAAAGAAGTCCTTGTGTGAAAATGTGAAGATAAGTGAAAAGGTGTAAGAAGAGCAGAGTAGAGGAGTTATACTGTGCTTCAATGGAATTGAGTGTGAATTCAATGTGTATGTGATCTAAGGCAGTATTGTGATCAGAAAGAATAGTGAGGGCAGAAGAGCAGGGCATATGTAAAGAAGAGAAGAGAAAGTAGAGCAGACATTATGAAGATGTTTGAGTATGTATACTAAGATATAAATGGAACTACACCTCAACATTCTATAGATGCACTTGTAGCAGTTTTCTCCTGGTAGTGAGCCATTCCTTCTCTATCTTCTCTTCTCTTTCTATTGGTAGTGAGCCTATTGCAGTGAGCACTTCTCTGGATAGTGATTCCTTGGGCAGTGAACCCTAAGTTAGTGAGCCTTCATGTAATTTGGTACTGGTATCAAAATATATTGTGAGCTAACACTCACTGTGGTTTTTCCCTTTTTTGGGTTTTCCATGTAAAAATCCTGGTGTCTATGTCTTATGTATTTATGGTTGTTGTTCTTATGTTTATTCTGCTTTCATGTTATTGAATTTGGTAATTGGATTAATGGACATGTAAAGAAGTGTTTTTTTGGAATACCGATTCACCCCCCTCTCAATATTCATTGTATTCAATAGTCATATGTCTGGCATATGACCTTAAACTCAAACAGAAACTGATCTAGATCCTCAGAAGCAAGACCCCTGAATGTTGGTAGGTTTGAAGGTGAAATGTTCTTCATAGGGGCATTGTCTCCAGGAGAAAGAACAATGGGGTATGAGAAGGTTCTTGCATTCTCATGTAGAGGATCTGCTTCATCATTATGATTATCCCTCATGTCCAATGGTTCTTCTTTCCAAGATTTAGTGTGAGTTTTTTGTAGAATGGGTCATATTAACATATAAGCCTGGTGTCTCTCTTACAATTCTTGTATATACTCAGAGAGTGAAATATTTTGAGGACTTGTGGGAATATCTAACTGGGGTTTAATTTCCAAGGTAGGTTCTAAGTGTTCCTCTTCCTCTTTAACATGATCTTGTACCACCCTATTGCATTGACCTATAGTTTGTTGCTTGGGTGTTTGTTTAATGTATCTACCTTTTTTATCCCTAGGTTTAACCATACAGATTCAATTTAATCTAAAATGACTGCTAACTAGGGTTTTCTTATTAACACATGTCCCCAGCAATGATGCTAAAAATGAAAGGGGTCGCTCTACCTTGGCATTTAATCATGTTTTCATGTGTCAATTCTAGGGTCGTGTCCTCGGCTACTTGCAATAAGGAACCTAATAATCAATAGTCCTTAGCTAACATACTGAATTGAACTATCCTAATAAATCAATGTTACTAATCATCTACTTGAAAGGAAATCTGATCTAAAGACTAAAGCAATAAATTGATGAAGGAATCTATCTAATTCACACAAAAGCTGGAAACATGCATTTAAATGGAAACTAAACTACTTTAACAATAATTGATCTATCCTATGAAAATAGGAAAATTATGCTTGTAATGAAACCTATAATAAGACAATAAAGCAAATATACTAGCCTACTATCTGTTGGTGGGAGTGGGCCCTTTCTCCACACCTTTAGAACTGAAGGCTAAACAAGAAACTCATAATAAAAGTGTAACAACATAGCTCCTTTAATCCAGTATATCAAAGTATATTGTATTTAAAAGTCTATGTTTTTTCTCTAAAAATGAAATTACATAATATTGCAATAAAATCCTTGATTATCATTTTGTTGTTCCTATCCAAATATATATTAGTCTGAGCGACATAATATTATTGGAGTTAACTATTTCACTTAATCAGTTCATCTTGAGATATAATCAATATCTTATTCTAAACTAAAACATGCAATTGTCCATCTAAAATATTATAATGCAAAGTCTGATAGAGGACTTTAGTGATACTGAAGGTAGCACTAGATTTGGAGTTTAACTTATAACAATAGTAGGCAGTGAGGCATGATAAAATGGAACTTGATTTACTAAAATAATAGGTTGATAAAAGTCTTCTCTTATCATGCAAAAACAAGTGAAAGCATACGACGTCCTTGTGGACAATTGGAGTCATCTACTGGGACACTCAAGCATGAATAGGTAGGCTACATAGCACTTCAGTCACCCTAGAGATTCATGGTAACCAACGGTGCCAGACTCTGTGTAGGTCCAGAGATTCCATACTGTTGCCAGGAGCCCCAGAGATACCTCAAGAGTTTGTTGAGGCACAACTTTGGAGATCATCATCTTCTCTGTTCTACTTCTCACTCAAAAGATTGATGCAGAGGCATCCACACTATAACCTTGACATACAGCATGGATGTCCGCAACCCTTCATCATCATCATCATATTTCCCTTTACACTGTCAGCATCTTCATATTTACTCTGCTGACCGATATCCTCCTGTAGACAAACCTTCGCCCTTTCGCCTGTCAGCAGCATCATCATATCCGGCTATCGGCAGCATCATCACATTCGGCAAGCGCAAACATCCTCCTGATGTTCACTGTTCATCTTACCGCCAAACCCTTTCCGCAGCATCATGATGTTCAACATCATGTTCATCAGCAGGATATAGAACATCCGGTTCCCTCCATATATCCTGATGATGACAACCTTATGCACCCTTCCTTCGATGCTTACGTCACCCTGATATCCTGATGACGATTATCCTGATGACGATGACATCACATGCAGCTCCTTTAATATCCTGCTGCCCCGATATCCTGATGACGATTATCCTGATGACGATGACGTCACATGCAGTTCCTTCAATATCCTGCTGTCGGCCAAACTTAACATTATCGGCCGGCGATGGCTTTATCAACCCGATCTTCTACCTTATGCCGATACGCTCCTCCTCGGCAACACCTGATGATGATCACCCCAATGCACATTCACCTTATGCAAACGACTGCATCATGCTCATCTCCTCCTACTCGGATGACGCCTGAAGTACCTGCAGGATATACACAGAAATATCCTGATGATGCCGTTGCGATGGATTTTCCACCCTTAGCGAATTTTTGATCCGCCGAACCTCCTGAGGTGACCCGATCTACTTTTAGGGTGATCTTCCAAACTCTAACAACCAGCATGACCTAGCACATACCCATGCTAGGGTCCTCAACACCTCTTGATCACGATCCTGCGCACCTGCATGCAAACAAACAGAAATTGCAACCTAAATCCTAACCTACTGTACATGGCCATTCCACCGATTCGACGAATCAACTGGTGGAATGGATCAGCGAATCCATGTAACCACCAAAACAGCAGATCGATTTCACAATAGAGATCAAAACAGAGAATTGACACAACAGGATCTCTTTATTGATTTCAAAAGATGCAAATACAGTACTCTGTCTCACTCTCTGCAATCTAACTCGATGATCTAAAACCAACCGATCCTCATGCATATATAGGATCTCCTGCGAGTACTACCACTCGACCCCAAGCGGCTAGGAAATCTCTCCAGACGGCTGGGAGATCCAACCGGACCTACAGCATAACAGCTGTCTTAACAAACTAGCTAAAAATAGTAAAGCATGGTCAACATGACCTTATTACATGCATTGGTCTTATAAGACCTTCTTGGAAACATTAACAAGACTCAAAACAAACTAACTGCCTCATGGAGGCCAGCTGTACGGTAGGTGCTCCTGCACCAAAGATCCTCCAAAAAGATGGAAAATGTTGAGGTATCCTATAGTGTCCTTCGTGTCTGGCTCTAGAGATAATTAGGATTACCTTCAGAGTTCTTCAAAATTGTCTGCCATCTATGGAATAGACACCTGTGAAACCAAAAAGACACAATTAGAGATATAATTTCATCAGTTTCACTACAACATAAGTCTTTTCATCATAACAATAATCTTCAGTACTTCATCTCTTATTAGCATAATTAAACAGGACTTTATAGTTTCTATAGTGCAAATACTAGGACAGGCATTATGAATAGATGGGAAAAAGGGAGTAAAATGGTATGTTTAAATGAGTGCTACCTAACACTCATCAACTATAATATTGGAAAGGATGGGGATCAACATAGATGGTAACATTAATGTCATTGTATAGAAAATTAAGACATTGATTGAAAGTGGAGGGAACAACATGCATGGGGTGGATCCATGGGTGGTCGAGGAGGATGTTGTATGGGAGATCAACATCAAGCACTTGGAATTTGGTCTCCATAATATTGTATCCAAGTTGAATTGGAAGCTTTATTGTCCCTTCAGATAGTTGTTCAGTGTCATCATATCCTTTGATGGTTATGATTTCAATTGAGTCTATGACTACATTAGAATATCCTAATTGTTTTATTAGTTTGAGAGTACAAATATTTAGGCCAGAGCCACAAGCTATTAAGACTCATTTGATGGTGGGTGTTGCCACAATAATGGGTTACACTTTCTGGGACATCCTGATTTTTTTTGAAATCACATATTTTTAGAAAATATAATGATTTATGCCTTGAAAGGTTCCATTTAAGGATTTTAATTGAAGACGGTTTGATCAAACCACCTTAGATTCAAACCCCCTTGGATAGAACCATGTTAGTTTTAAACCATACCTATAATGGAGTCTCCTCTACAACTATCAAAATGCTGATAAAAAACCACTTTTGATTTACCTTTTGGGGGATCAAATGAATTCATTTAAAATTTATGTTTTATAAGTATGTAGTCCTTATTATAAGCTTCCCAAAAACTATAATTTTAAATATATTTAATTTGATTATTATATTTATTTTTTATTTCTTGTGAATGTAGGTTTTTCACCCGACATCAAGTTCTCTGTTCTACACACACGGAAAATTAGTAAATTAGTGAAAAAAAAATTCTAAAAAATATCTATGCCCTAGGTATTGATGTCCTTGTTTCAACAAAAAAAAAAAGAATTTCGATACATACAAAAAAAGTTATGTTTTATAGAATACGCCTATGTCTAAATTATAATTGGTTTGACTTCAAAACTTAATTAACAAATATATTCAATAGAATGTATTATAAAACCAAATGCATGCCCTATATATCAATGTTACCAATCTAAATTCAAAAGAATTAGAATTTTATCCTTTGTAGAAAAAAAGGTATGTGCTACAGAATACACATCACTTTAAAAAAATGTTGTTTACTATTAAAAACTAGTTATCAAAGGAGATGCAAAAAATTTTACAATTTAACTCAATTTTTTAAAAAAAAACTATATTTAGAATCTACAAACAAAATCTCACAAATCACTAGTTTGCATCATCTTCAAATTCCTAATGTTTTATTAGCTATAGGTGTCAAAAAGTGAAGATTTAGTTCAAAATGTTGATTTCAATGTCAAGTTTTGCCAAAAAGTGTAACCAATTATTGTGGGATGACCTTGGTATGTTTGTGGGTGCAAACTTTGATGTGGAGGGCCTCATTATGAGATGTGCTAGTGGCAAGAATAACCTACTTAGAGAATTTGCTCGATGATGAGGCGATGGAAGGTGTCCCACCATGGCTTGGAATTGGTTCACATTCAAGTCATTGTGAATGCAAGTCTCCATCAAATCTTTGTCAAGGACTTCTTTGTGGAGAGGTGATGTTTAGAGGAATTCAAGGGTGGAGATTTGGGTGGGTGTTTTTCCAAGATGTTTGAGGAGGTTGTATTTATTGGTGGGTGGGTGGTTGGCATGTGCAGAAGTGGTAGCTTGGTCATTGGTTGGGGATCCTCAAATAGATATGCACAGTCATGATGAGTAGTGACAATGCAATTCGGAGTTTTAGTTTGTATAGTAATATTTGCCACATGATTGGAAGATTCTTCTACGTTACCCACAATGGTGTCAAAAGAACATGGAGGGGGGACAACATGATAGTATTGATTGGATGTGGAGGATTTACTTTTTTTATGGTCGGGAAGTGGATCCTTGTAAGCTCTTAAGTTTTAATTAGGCAAGCTTTTAGGAGGTTCATTAATGGTAATATCACCACGATCCACAAGGTCTTGGATGCAATTCTTCAACCTCATGCAATTCTTTCCCCCTATGGTATTCACAATAGGAATTTTCATTAAACCAAGAAGGTTTAAATTGATTGTCATCATATGGTTAGATGATAGGTAGTTAGATTAAGTTAGCCTTCAAAAGGTTTCTCAAAACATTTTCAATTGGTTCGTCTAAAGGTGAGAATCTTCTTTTGGGTGCATTGGTTTGTCTTGATTGACCCTTAGGAATGCTAATTCTATTATTACTTGTGGATGGGTTTGATGGTGCAAGAGTTTGTACATTTTGGACATTCTTAATGTCGGTGACACCATCATTAAGGGTGTTTTATTTCTTTCCCCAAAAGTGGGGTTTTTCATATGATTAGTTGTTGATCGTGTTGGTATTGTTGTTGCTTTTGTTGTCATTATTTTCTTGATAGATTTTGATAGCTCCCTTGGCTATGAGAGCTATCTCTATTTTGGTTCCTTTGTCAATAACCTCTTTGAAGGTAGAGGCACATTGGATTTGAAGGTGGAATCCCATCTCTTGGTTAAGGTTGGTCACAAACATAGTGACCAATTGTTTTTTGGGGATGGGCCATAGGAGCTTGCTTTCTAGACTTCTCCATCATTTCAAGGTGTTGAAAGATTTCCCATTTCGTTGTTTAGTGTTGTAAAGGTTTGTCATGGACACTTTGTGTTCAAATTTGTATGAGAAGTGATTGACAAATTTCTCTGCAAGTTTGTGGAATTTTTTGATACTGGGGGGAAGATGGGAAAACCATTTGATGGCTTGTCCTCCTAAGCTTCGAGCGAAAAGTCTCATAAGATATGTATCCTCATAGGAGACTTCCAAGAAAGCATGTAAAATTACCTAAGATGTTCCCTAGGGTCCCCTTTCTCTTTGTATTTTCCAAACTTTGGTGTTTCAAAATTTTTAGGGAAGGGAGGCATGGGGATGGTGTGATCAAAGGGATATGGGCAAATATCTTCAAATGAGTATTGTTTTCTTTAACGCCCATGTTGCGAGTCATCAAACTTATGGATCAATGTTTGAACAATGATTGATAAATCTAGGGTGGGTGGTTGTGGTATGTTTTGTTGTTGTTGTGGGATGAGGTGTTGGAGGAAGTTAGGCAATTGTTGTTGTGGTGGGGTTTGGGTTTGTTATTGTTGATAGGCAATAATTTGTTGTAGGATGTTTTGTGGAATTTATTGTTGTTGTTGTTGGGGGTTTTTATTTATTTTTAATGTTTGGGTGGTGTGTTGTGCAGAAGATGATGTAGGGGATTATGAAATAGGGGGTTGTGTGTATGTAAAGGTAGATGCTTGTGAAGGGTTGTTTCTAGGAATGTTGGATGTATTATATGGTGGTTGTGAGAAGAGTTGTGTAATGAAGGCAATGGTGTTGGCATCAAATTGGGGGATCCTTGTGGAAGCATTGGTGTAGGTTGTGTTGTTGGGTATGTTGAGGGTAATTTGGGGAGCGGATGTGGGCATAGTTGATGTTAATATGGAAGTGGAGATTGATGTTGATGTGGCAGTGTTAGATGATGAAGTTTGTGATGTATTAGGGACATTGTTTGATGAAAATGGTTGGGATGTGGAAGGTGGGTTTGGTACCGTAGTACCATTTTGTATCAAGAATTCTATGTACTTATTGGGATCCAACTTTAGGAATCTATCTAATAAATCCATGGAGTTAGCATCTTGCATAAAGTCTATGACTTCTTGATTGGTGTTGTTGCTAGTGGATGGTTGTTGTTGGTTTCCCCAAGGACTTATCATAGCATTGTTGTCGTAGGATGTTTGTTGTTAGATTATTGGGACATTTTTTTGATCGGTAGGGGGCATCCCAATTCTATATGGATCCATTTCTTTGTTCTTCCTAGCTTGAGACCTTATTTTTGGCATGTAATGAAGGATTATGGATTGGTTTTAGATGATAAATGTGTGAAGGGTATGATCTTAGAAGTTGATTTTCAAAAGGTTTGGACCAAAGATGGATGGGTAAATGGATGATTTAATGATAAGGTATGTGAATGATTTTGGATGATTAAGGGATACTTTGGATAGATTTGGATGGGGATAGTTTGGATACTTTTGATGATGATGATGATGATGAAGGGATATTTTGGATACTTTGGATAATGTTTTGGATGTATGATCAAGGGATACTATGGATGGTTTTGATAATGATTAAAAAGGATAATCAATTCCAACATATAGTTCAACGAAGGTTTTGATAACTATGTTGGAAATTATATCGTGAGCCTAATCGACAATGGTACAAAATAGTTCAGAGGAAATATATGGACAATTTGGATCTAGACAAAATTTTGACTTTGGCTAACACACATGGTGGTTCTCTCTTCTAGAAATTCTTATGGGAATGCCACCTAGTAATCACCGATCACATAACATGGAGAATTGTCAACGGTAGGTAGGCAAATTTCTGGTGGGATTCATGGGGCGCTACCCCACAATATCAGACGTCTGGAATAATGTCGAGTGGCTGGGAAACATGACTACTTGCCATGGGAAGTGTTTGGCAGATTATGGTAGAAGTGTGGTAGGGGTGGGGGGAGAAGCTTTTGTATGGCTAGATGTTGGCTCCCTTGAGGTTCCAAACTTTGTTAAGACTCCCTTAAAGAATATGCTTGCATCACGCAAAATTTTTGTGTCAATTAATGAAGATGAAGTTATATGGTGTGGGTCCAAATTTGGTGAATTCTCTGTCAAATTGGGTATGAAATCTAGAGGAGGATTCAGGGGTTGGATTGGCTGGCAGATCTTTGTTGGAAGGATGGAATTCTCCCCAAGGTGGGATCTTTCTTTGGACTATCCTGCATAAGCAGATTTTGACAGGGGATAGATTGGCCGTTTTTAGCTTTCAAGGTCCAAGTGTCGGGATAAGGTGCCCTTAACCTTTTAAATCCCATTATTGTATTATTCTATTTATTATTTGTAATTACCCATAAGGGATGTACAAGTTTCACCGACAGTGGTAAAAATTATTTACTATCCATGGTAATTACAGAGTTACTACACGATAAGTCCTAGAGTCACTGGTGGTAGTTATGAGATGTCATTTACTAAGGTAAATGGTAATTGGTCAAAGTGGGGTGCACATGTGGAGGAATAATCTATTTTTAGTGTTATGACACACGTCATAGATGCTTTAAGACGGTGTAAGAGATTCTATGACAACTGTAAGTTGTCATAAGAATCTATGACACTAATAATAGCTTATGACACGTCATAAGATGCTATAAGTGGCTATTTTTGGCCCCAAGGCGTTCAAGCTTGCATGGGTACATTTTCCCATGTGTAGGATGCATGTATGATAGCATTTATGACCCCGTAAGAGCCTGTTCTTGGCCATGGACGCCCAAGGTTGTATTGTTGACTCTTGACAAGTGTTATGGGCTTGTAAGAAGTCATTTAATACCTTGAGGTTGTGTAAATTCTATATAAACCATAGCATAGTAGATGAGATGCAGATAACAGTTTACAGGTACCCAGGTTCTACCGAAGTGAAGGTTGGAGGATAGATGAAGTGAATGTATTTGTAATCTCCTTTTGTGAAAATAATACAACTTGGCCTGTTTTCTTGGTGGAGTTTTTTACCCGAAAGGGTTTTCTCCACGTTAAACACTTGTGTTATGTGCTTCATTCTGCTTTTGGTATATTTATGTATTGTGGGTTTTATGTTATGTTACAATCTCCATTTTTAAAGCATAGTTAAAGATTGCTGAAATTTATTCGAATCAGATTTCCATTAAGGTAGTGTTGCTTTCATTTCTAACATTTGGTATCAGATCCTAGCCAGCTTTGACTCTTGGGTGGTAGTATGGAAGCTATAGCTATAGTGGGAGATTTGGTTGTGTTTGTTTTGCAAATCTTGTGTTGTTATTATGGCTGCATCCATAGTTGCATCAACCTCTCGAATGGACATTGAGAAGTTCAACAGAACGGGGTATGAGTTGTGGAAGCTAAAAATGGAAGATTTGTTGGAAGAAAGAAACTAGTGGTTGGTTATCCAAAAAGAGAAGAAACCTAATGATGTCTCTCAAGATGAGTTGGATAGATTGGATAAGAAGGCATGGGGAACCATTCGTTTGTGTCTTTCAGATTCTGTGCTACTGAATGTCGCAAAGGAAGAGACCGCATACAAATTGTGGAATCGGTTGGGTGAGATCTACCAAGCCAAGAGTATGGTAAACAAACTTTATTTAAAAGGAAGTTATTTTCTTTGAAAATGAAAGAGGGTTAGTCGGTTGCAGAGCATTTAAATTCTTTTAATTTATTGGTGAGTCAACTTGATTCAGTAGATGATGAGGTTAGTGAGGAAGATAAATGTATCTTACTTCTATGTTCTTTACCTGAGTCTTGGGAGAATATTATCCTTGCTGTCACTGCTAACCTTGCGGATCCAAAGTTGGATGCTCTTGTTTCAATGCTACTATCACAGGAATTGAGGAAGAAGAGTTCAAATAGTTTAGGGGATGCTCTCAGTGTCAGGGGAATGTCTAAGGAAAGGGGACCTAAAGGAGATTAGAAAGGAGATAAGGACAAGTCCAAGAGTCGGTCTAAGACTCCTAGTAAAAAGAACAAAGTTAAATGTTGGAATGCGGTAAAAGGAGACATGTGAAGGAGTGCAGAAACCCCAAGAAATAGTAGGAGAGTGCTTCAAATAATTCCTTGAATGCAAGTGAAGACGTTTTACTTTCTGCATGTAATCTTGTTTCTAATGATCACTGGTTGGTTGACTCAGGATGTTCATTTCATATGACCCCGTATAAGGAATGGTTCTCCACATATGAAGAATATGATGGAGGTAATATCTACCTTGGTGACAATTCTACATATCTGATTGTCAAGAAAGGAAAGGTATTGTTGTGTTTCAATGATGGGAGGATTAACACCCTCCCTGGTGTTTTGCATGTTCCTAGATTAGATAGAAATCTAATTTTAGTTTTGAAGTTGAATGATTTGGGAATGCATGTGACATTTGACAAGCATGGCTACAGATTGGTGAGAGGAAACTTGGTGGTAGTGAAAGGGAAGAGATTCAGGAAATTGTTTAAGCTTGAAGCCACTAGAGTTTGTAATGCCTCCTATGTATTTGAGGCCACTACTGAAAATACATGTATGTTGTGGCACCGTAAATTGGGCCACACAAGTAATAATGTATTAAAAACTATTAAGAATAAAAAATTGTTGGATGGTTTCTCCTATTCTAATGAGCACTTTGATTTCTGTGAGCATTCTATGTTTGGTAAACAAAATAGAAAATCATTTCCTTTAGGAAGTAATAGAGAAAAAGAGAAGTTAGAAATTATTCATATAGATGTGTTTGGACCTGTGGATAATGAATCTATCAGAAAATCTCATTATTCTGTAACCTTCATTGATGATGTATCCAGATTTACATGGATTTATTTTATGAAGCATAAATATGAAGTTTTCACAAAGTTTAAGGAATTCAAAGTCTTAGCAGAGAACCAATCAGGTTTAAAGATAAAAATATTAAGATCTGACAATGGAGGGGAATATTGCTCTAAGGAATTTGATGAGTTTTGCAAGCATGTAGGTATAATCAGACAAATGATAACTCTGTATACACCACAACATAATGGTGTTATAGAAAGGATGGACTGAACAATTATGGAAAGAGCCAGAAGTATGCTTACTGATGCATAGTTGGATAAATGCTTTTGGGCAGAGGCTGTGTGTACTGCTTGCTACTTGATAAACAAATCTCCTTGTAAGGCTCTTGATTCAACACCGTATGAAGTGTGGACAAGTATGAAACCTTTTGTTTCACATTTAAGGGTTTTTGGTTGTGAGGCTTTTGTTCATGTGCCTAAGGAAAAGTGATCTAAGTTGGATCCAAAGGTTGAAAAGTGTACATTCATTGGATATGGTGATAATGTCAAAGGTTATAATCTTTGGAATCCACTAACCCGCAAGATTATCTTTTCTAGAGGTGTTATTTTCAAGGAACTTAGAGCTATTTTTGAACATGAGTAGCCAAAAGAGAAAGAAGAAAAGGTAAAGAAGGTGCACTTTGATTTAGAGAAGCAAGATGCACCTCAGGAAGAACAAAATGATGGATTGGGGGGTGAAGAAGAAGAAGAAGATTCAAGTAGTTCTGATGAAGATGAGTCTATTGTTATAGAAGAAGTTGGTGCAAATGATCATGTAGAAGAACTAGTAGAGTCTCTTACTTCACCCTTGAGGAGATCCACAAGACAATGGAATCTAGTTGATAGATATAGCCCACTAGATTTTCGCTGTGTATATGCTTTATTAAGTACTAACGATGAACCTAGATCCTACAGGGAAGCTATTTCTGCAGATGATAATGAGTCTTGGCAGTTAGCCATGCAGGAGGAGATGATGGCTTTAGACTCTTGTAACACCTGGGATCTTGTCCATTTGCCCAAAGGAAGAAAGGCCATAGGTTGTAAGTGGGTCTTCTAGAAGAAATTTGGAGCAGATGGGTCATTAGAGAAGTACAAGGCTAGACTGGTATCCAAGGGCTACACCCAGAGAGAGGGAGTTAGTTTTGGTGAGATAATATCTCTTGTTACTAATTGACTTCTATTAGATTTCTCTTATCCATTAATGTAGCTTATGATAGGGAGATTGAGCAAATGAATGTTAAGACTGCATTCTTGCATGGAGTTCTTGAAGAAGAAATTTATATGCCACAACCTACAAGTTTTGAGGTAAAAGGAAAAGAACATTGGCTTTATACATTAAAGAGGTCTCTTTATGGTCTAAAACAATCCCCCAGAATGTGGTATCAAAAGTTTGACTCATTTGTTTTGAAATTGGGTTTTGTTAGAAGCGAGGAGGATCACTGTGTTTACATTCATTATGTTGATTCTATACTAGTTATTGCTTTGTATATTGATGACATGCTTCTTCAGCAATACTAAGGGTATGGTCAATAAGCTTAAAGCCCAACTTTCAGGTGCATATGAGATGAAGGATCTTGGTGCTACAAGGTATATTTTGGGAATGGAGATTAGGAGGGACAGAGTTAATAGAAAGCTTTGGTTGTCACAAAGTATGTGAATACTATTTTGCAGAGGTTTAGTTTGCAGGTCTATAACCTAATTAGAGTTTCTTTACCCATGGGTACTAAGATTTCATTAGATATGTTCCCAAAGACTGAGGATGATCTTGAGGATATGTCTAATGTGCCATATGCTAGTGTTGTAGGGAGTTTGATGAATACAATGGTTTGCACTAGACTAGATATTACCCAAGCAGTGGGAGTTTTGAGCAAATTTATCTCTAACCCTGGTAGACAGCATTGGAATTATGCAAAGAGGGTGTTTAAATATCTTGCAAGTACTCCTAATCATTGTTTGGTTTACTCTGGTACTGATAGTGCTAATAAATCTTTGGACATATAGGGTTTTGTTGATGCAGATTGGGCAAGTGACTTGGATAGTCAAAGGTCCACTAGTGGCTATGTATTTACTCTGTTTGGAGGAGTAAGGCAGTCCATAGTTACTTTGTCCACCATAGAAGAAGAGTATATGGCTGATACTCATGTATCTAAGGAGGCAGTTTGGTTGAGAAGACTATGTACAGGTATTGGTTTTGATTGCAGGATCATTTAGATTGGTTGTGATAGCTAGAGTGCTATTTGTTTGGCTAAGAATCTCATGTATCATGCTTGAACTAAGCATGTCGATGTTCAGTATCACTTTGTTCGAGAGGTAGTTGCAAATGGAGAGATTGAGCTGAAGAAGATAGACACTGAGGAGAATGTTGGAGATTCATTGACCAAGCCTGTGAGCACAAAGAAGTTCGTGTGGTGCAGATAGGCCATGGGCCTTGTTTCTGGTGCTTGAATATTTTTCATTTGATTTCCTATGGGTTGATTTACAATGTCTAATGTCAAGTGGTAGAATGTTGGGATAAGGTGCCATTAACCTTGTAAATCCCATTATTGTATTATTCCATTTATTATTTTTAATTACACATAAGGGTTGTACAAGTTTCACTAGCAGTGGTAAAAATTATTTACTATCCACGGTAATTACAGAGTTACTGCATGGTAATTCTCAGAGTTATCGGCAGTAGTTATGAGATGTAATTTACTATGGTAAATAGTAATTGGTCAAATTGGAGTGCACATGTGGAGGAATAATCTATTTTAGTGTTATGATGCATGTCATAGATGTTGTAAGAAGGTGTAAGAGATTCTATGACAACTATAAGTTGTCATAAGAATCTATGACACTAATAATAGCACATGACATGTCATAAGATGCTGTAAGTGGCTATATTTGTCCCCAAGGTGTTCAAGCTTGTATGGGCACATTTTTCCAAGTGTAGGATGCATGTATGACAACATTTATGACCTCGTAATAGCCTATTTTTGGCCATGGACGCCCAAGGTTGTATTGTTGACTCTTGACAAGTGTTATGGGCTTGTAAGAAGTCATTTAATGCCTTGAGGTTGTGTAAATTCTATATAAACCATAGCATAGTAGATGAGATGCATATAATAGTTTACAGGTACCCAGGTTCTGTTGGAGTGAAGGTTGGAGAATAGAGGAAGTGAATGTATTTGTAATCTCCTTTTGTGAAGATAATACAACTTGGCCTATTTTCTTGGTGGATTTTTTTACTTGAAAGGGGTTTCTCTACGTTAAACACTTGTGTTATGTGCTTCATTTTGTTTCTGGTATATTTATGTATTGTGGGTTTTATGTTATGTTACAATCTCCATTGTTAAAGCACAGTTAAAGATTGCTAAAATTTATTCGAATCAAATTTCCATTAAAGTAGTGTTGCTTTCATTTCTAACACCAAGTTGGTGCATGTTATGTCACAAGGACTGTGAAACTGCCAACCATTTGGCTCTTAACTGCCCTTTTTCCTCGAAATGTTGGGACTGGATGCTGGGTGCTTTGGGTTGGTCAACTCCAAGACAGCAAGACCTTTTAGAATTTCTATGAAGTTGGTCGATAAGGAAGCGAAGAAATGTCTAGGCGAAGGCATGGCTAGTGGCACCCTCTTTACTGGTATGGCAACTCTTGAAAGAGTGAAATAGAAGATTGTTCAACAATTCTCACCTCTCAGTTCCCAAAGTCATCATGAAGATAGAAAATGTCATTATCGAGGTGTTGAACTCAAATAATCATCGCAATAAGGCCACATTTTTCACTGATTAGGATAACTGTCTACAAAAGGTTTGGCCATCCTTGAAGCCTCCAGGTGTATTAGCAGCGGGCAAGGTCAAGCAAAGGGGATCATCTAGGTGGACACTACCTAGTGGAGGCTATTATAAGTTAAATTTTGATTGCTCTTCAAAGTGAATCCGGGCATGTCTAGGGCCAAATGTGTCATTCGCGATGGAGCTGGTCGATGCATCTGGGCGCTATCTAGAAGGGTTAGGGTGCCAACAAATAATGAAGAAGAATTAGAAGCCTTGGTGTACGGGGTGTGGTTGTTCTAGGGAATTAATCTGGTAGAGATCGAAGGGGACTATGAGGTATGCATCAACACTGTATCAAAAAGGAGCACTCCGAACTGGAAATTGAAGGGGTGGATAGCAAAAGTCTGGAGGCTTTGGAGAAGCTAGATGGTTTTAAGTTAAAACATGTTTACAGGGAAGTGAACAAATTGGCTGACTGGTTGGAAAGTTGGGGTGCTGAGCAAGAAGTTTTGGAGGAAATTTTTGTAAATAAAAGCCTTCCAAATGCATTGGCTAATCTGGCAAAAGCAGACAATTTAGGGATTTAGGTTGGGCTCTCTTGCATTTCACTGTACGTAGTATGGGATTTCCTTGATCAATTCTGGCCTGTTAGAAGAGAGTATTGAGGCTAGGTTAGTTGATTCTATAGATGGCGATGGCTATCTGTATCACTGATGTCGTATGGCTGTTGTATTTTTCCTATTCAATTCAATAGAGGGAGTTACCCCCTATGGTAGCACTTACCTAAAAAAAGGATAATCAATTCAAAAGAGGGCTCAAATAAATCTAGATCTTGTGGATTTCAAAGAGATTTTTCTTTCTTTAATTAAGGTAGATTAAAACACTTAATTAAAAAGGAAATGGTGATTATATTACTTGGGGTAGACAAGACCTCCAAGCAAAATAGGATCCTTGGAATTCACTAACTTAGGAGTAGTTTAGGCTCCTAAGCCAATTTATCCTAAGGTTGATAGGGATAATTTATAAAAGAACTTAAGGTAGACAAATGCTTAAACTCCTTACAAATTAGAGGATGGGGGGATGAGATCTAGATTTAAGTTTAAACAAATTTAATTTGAGGGATGATTTTTGGATATTGATTTGATTTGATTTGGATTTGGATTTGGATGATGTTGATTAGTGTTTGGATGATGATTTGATTTGGTTTGGATAAGATTTGGATAATTGGATTAAGGTTGGAAAGATTTAGATTTGGTTTGAATTTTGATTATGGCTTGGAGGATATTGTGATTTTGATTTGGGGGAAATTGTGGTGGAAGGTTTGAAAGATATTGATTGGAATGAATGGAATTAGGATAAAGGTCCAAAATAAAAATCAAGATGCTTCCTAAGGTCAAATGGTAGGGTATGGGGTGATGGAATTTGATAAAGTATGGACTTAAATGGATGACTTTGGGATGGTTTTCAAATGTTGCCACATCACAAGGAGGGTCAAATCATGCTTGGAAGATCAACTATAGGTCAACTTATGATTGTTGGGCACAATAACCAAAGGTGCTAAAAGGTGAGCCAAAGGAACTAATAGAGGAACCATATGTGCTAAGGGATAATCCTAAGGTGCTGACATATAAGATTTCAGCACTGACAGATAAGATAAAGGCATAGAAAGTAAGCCCAATGGTGTCAAAAAAAGAACCTAAGGCACTATTTGTCTAGTCAAATGGCTAAAATTGTTTGAATTTATGGAAAAAAAATTATCTTTTGGCTGCAAAGGTTCTTGGAAAGAAATTAAACAATCAAGAAGATACAATGGCTTGACTTCAATGTATGGAATTGAATTTTTAGCTTGTTAGTTTTTACAAGTTTTGATAAAGAAGACACACCATTCACATGAGCATCCTAGAAATTATTCAAGTACAAGTGTCATATCCAACGGACCCACTTAGGTGCAACTTCAATCTCCACTTTTAGAAAATGGTGATTTCCACCCCCTTGATATCATCTACCATTACTTGGTTGGATAGGGAATGCAAGGTCATGGACCACCTTACAGCCCTTACCTTCAAGACAAGATGTCTTGCCCAAAGTTTATCCCAACTTGAGACAATGGAGGTAATATCATTGGGCTCTTATCCTCCTATGAAAATGATACACAATGGTTATGACAACTGAAGGTGTTATGCCAGGGTTGAACAAGCTTCTAGGGAGTCCTTGATATACGCAAGGTATGTGAGGAACAAATCATGAGCACTAGCCCATTGAAGGGATGTGGCATAAGAGATTAAGCAAGCACCACTTCATCTTGTGTCTGGAATCACTCGGGGCCCCAAGTTTGTCCCAAGTGACAACATGACTAGATTGGGGTACAAGTTTCCTTCTCCCCCCTTTGATATGCCTCGCCAGTACATGTGGTTGAGGTCATCCCTTGGGGTGATGAAATCCCCAAGTAGGCCTCCTAAGAAGCCACTCCTTGCTTTTGATCACCCAAGATCTCATGAAGTGCAAGGGGAGAGCATACGCAAAAAGAGTGACCCCTTCGGAATACAACTAAACAAAGAAAGTTTGTAAGTAGACTTTTGATCCCCATGATCACCCATGTGAGGGGAGAGCATACGTCTACAAGCAAACAATGACATGACAAACAAGATCAATTTACCCTTACTTTAACCTTAGTGTAACTAAAAGCTAGTGATAAGAAGGAAACTTTGACAGTGAATATACATAAAAGATGTTAGTAGTTTTGATAATGGATCTTGGACAAATATTTTTGATACCTACAAATATATGTTAGACCCCTGCAAAACCCTACAAATTCTATTAGATAGAAAGTGCTGAAACATAGGATAAATGCACTGATAGGCAAACTAAATGCACCAAGACATTAACTAAAAGCACTAAAACAAAGAACTAGAGTGCTAAAGAACTAGAGTGCTAAAATAGAGCCCTACTATCCTAAACCAGAAGATGTCTACGCTAAAACAAAGGATAAATGTGCTAAAATAGAAGCTAATTGGACTAAAACAAAAGATAAATGTGCTAAATAGTGATCAGAGGCACAATTATACTTGCAGGTTGTCTATCATAGAGCCTAACTAAGCTCTCCTAGGTCCCAAAGGTGCTGAACCAATAGAAATGAGATAAATCTACACAACATAGAGTTGTACCTCCACCAAATGGTCAAACAAAGTGCCAAAAGTCATGCAAGGTTAGTTTCACAAGATTATGCACCAGTTTGCACTGAAAAAATAGAGTTAATGATGCAAGATGTGCAAGGTAAAGCTAAGCCTAAGTGTTTTTCCACCAAACATATTATGTTAAGTGTTATCTTAGAAACCCAAGGCCTATAAACTCTGTAAACTCAGAAAATAAGAACCTTGCAGGAACCAAAGAGTGAAAATCAGTTGTCAGAAGCAATTTTAGGAAAAACAATTTTTTTGCTACCGTGAATAGAGGTGCTAAACCAAAGACAAAAGGTGTTGAAACGAGGCCTGACTACGCTAAAACAGAGACCTCTGGCACCAAAACCAAAGATCTTATGCATTGACAGAAGTCCTGAATGCGTAACTGTGGAGATAGAATGTACCAAAGTGATCTGAACAACAAAATCTTCCAAAAAAACTCATGCCAAAAGATTAGTATAGGGTAGGGCTCCCACCAGACATGCCAAATAAAGATGAAAAATATTAGAAAGACCCAAATACATGAAAGGAACTTAAAATAACAAACAATATACCTTCCAAAGTCTCCAATCTCCTTCACTCCTTGATAAGGTGGAGGAAAGATGCACCCAAGGCTCTCCTCTCTTTACCCAAGTAGAGAATATGCAGATTACTCACTAAATTCAACACAACTATGAACTCAAATAGAGGATTTGGCTAAGGATTTGGGAGAGATTTTGGAATAATTATGTTGCATAAAACTTGTTGAAAATGGTTGGATGGGCTTGTATTTATAGGGATTTTGGAGGGGATTTGAGATCAATGGTTGAGATTTAAAGTTCAAATCCAATGGTGGAGATTGAGAGATGAGATGTAAGGGTGTGGGGAGATGGGTTAAGCAAGGTTTGACCCACTTAATTAAGTGTTTAGCTTAATTAATGTGGCTATAGAAAATTAGTGATTTGGTTAATTAGTGGTTAAAATTAATTAAATAATCATTTATTTAATTAATTGTAGTCTAGTGGCTAGGTAGGCTAGAGTAGCTAATTAAATAATGGGTATTTATTCAATTAGGCTAGGTTTAGGTCATAGGCTAGGGGAGATTAATTAAATAAACATGTTTTATTTAATTAATCTAGGCTAGGGGATGGAGAAATTAATCAAATAAATATTTAGAATATTTATTTAATTAATTATGAATGATGTTGAAAGGTTTAGTAATGAATTAATTGAATTAATTGAATTAATTCATTACTAGGGATAAATTTGGGATGAATGGCCAAGGATGGATGGTTAGGGATGGATTAGGATTAATTATTTAAATAATTTTGAATTTATTTAATTAATTGGTGGAAGGGGTAATTGTTAATGTAATTGATGTGGGAAAATGGCTTGTGGGGTCGAGACATTATTAGGAGTCTACAAAACTAAATTAATTTTGGGCGATGTAGGATTGCCTATGGACCCAAATGCTCTTGCATCAGTTTTGATCTTAATGTTACTGCTTTTGACAATGTTCTATCATTTTAGTTTAAGTCAAGATAAGATTTGAACTAATTAAAAGTCATAAATAACATGGAAAAGACCCATGAATTACTAATAAACATTACACCATCACATAAAATTAAATTAGCAACATCAAAGCAACACTATATTTCAAAAAAATTAAATTATTTTTTTATAATATAATTAAAAATACTAAAATGTTACTATATTAAATCATTTGGGATTGCTAAAGATATTATTCATAGATAATAAAATCGACAGAAAGGAAGAACTTGTATACACTATAGTAGCATTTATTTTTTCCTCATATTCATGACAACATTTATTGCCATATAAAGTCATGCATTTTGTATCATATCTCCAACATTATATGTCTTAAAAACTATAAAGAAATATCTCATGATTCATTTTTTCCTTAATAATTTTGTACATCAATGGAATGGGCACCTAGTCCAAGTACTATAACATACAAATTAGCTTGTTACTCATTTGATGCATACTACACTAACCAGTGAACTTGAATATTATTCACATATTTTCCAAAAGTGAGCTATTGACTTTTTCCCCTTGAGTTGTTTATTCATACAATAGTGACTATATTCTTGATGTTTAAACTTATTGTATATGAAGGGGTGTTCCAGAAGGTTGCTTGCAAGAGTCATTTCTTCATCTAAGCCTAGGTAGTACAAAACATCACAATAGACAATCTTGTCTTCTCCTTGTTCATAAATACTCTATGAACTATACTTTTGTATTTCCCATTTGTCATTACCTATAATGTACTTGAAATGTCACATTTTGTATTTTATAAATTAGTTATGTTAGAGGCAACTTTATCCATATCAAAACTTATGCAATATTTACCTCTATTAGGTCACCTATGTTTATCACAACTAAATGTGGAATAGGTTGAATAGGTATCCATTCATTGTTCTTATGGACTTGAAGCCCTTCTATTTGGTTGTCTTGAAGAAAAAGTGTTATGGCGTCTCTATCTAAATGAGGGCTAAACCCCAACACTAGATTAGGCCTAGGCAATGGTGGATACAAATTCATTCCCATAAATTCATCATTGAATCTTCACCAAACTTTAGTTTAAAATAATCACTCTTTTTATAAGTTTTGAGCAAATAGACTCAAGATCATCTGAGCAATCCTTTCCACTTGAGTAGTGTACCTCTCCACTGTATTTGTACAATTCCATATAAAAAATTCATTAGGTGGTGTTTGAAAATATTAACCAAAGACTTTATGATAAATAGTTAAGTTTGTTGGATTATGGTCTACTAGTAAATTGGTGGGAGTTTACTATAAGCAACTTAACTTTTACTTTTCTTTTAAATGCTAGTTTGGAAAATGTAAAGTTATAGCATTCCAAGAGTGTAGCCTTAAAAATAAGTAATTTTTTTTTAAGGTTCAAGTGGCATTAAATCTATTTAATTATACTTACTCTACTTAAACATAAAATTGTTTAATTGTCAAATAATCAATTATAGTTTTAGAACTCATAGATATATACAAGTAACAAATAATTATTCTATTTTAGTTAACAAAAAATTACCTATAATTACTAAATGTTTACTATTAAAAAATAACCCTATAATTATAGATAGTTTTTAATCCCCCATTAAATCGACAACACTCTGCTCTCCACATATACCTCTCCCATCTACATGGTGTGACTCTTTGAATTAGAAGGCATCATGAAATTATACAAAGGGAGCTAATAACATTAGGATACAAACCTTCTAAAAGCTTAGAAAGCACCAAATTATGATATATTCCTAATCAAGTAGCTTACATGGTAGAATAATCAAAATCATATTTTAATCAAACCATTATTTATTTTGACAACATAGTCAATAACTAAACGCTTTTAATTAAATTAATTTCATTGATGTAATAGATATCATTACAACATTTCTAAATCACAATCACCAACATAAGATGGGGTCTCCTCAATGTCATACTTCGTTCTAATGATCAATAAGGACTAAATGTAATAAACAACCTATAGAAGGTAATATAAAGGTCTAGACCAACTTAACTAAAGGCTTAATTAAAGAAAAATGACAACCAAGGATCAATCATGAAGCACAAAATATAATGACATCAACCAAGGTTACTAAACAAATATATATAATGTATTTATGTCATTTAAAAATCATAATGCAAGATAGATAGTCATTAATTTTGCATTTATGAATCTCTTTTATCTTTCTCTTTGATAGCAACTTGTGACACTCTTCCCATTTGATATTCTCCCTCAACAACTTGGAGGGATATACTACATAAATAGCATGCAAAAAATTCCCATGAATTAGTAATAAATATCACACCATCAAATGACATTAAATTAGCAACATTAAAGCAACACAATATTTGGAAAGATCATCACTATATAATAATATAATTTAAAATACTAAAATGTTACAATATGTAAATAATAAGGGATTACCAAACATATTATTCATATACCAATAAATTGAGAGAAAGAAATAATTTACATGCACTCTAGTAGCATTTGTTTTCTCCTCATATTCACAATGACATTAATCTTATCATATAATTTTATAATGTCATGCATCTTGTATCATATCTCCAACATTATATGTTTTAAAACTATAATAAAAATCTCATGATTTATTTTTTACAAAAGAATTTTGTATATCAATCGAGTGGGCACCTAGTCTAAGTACCATAACATACAATTGTCTTGTTACTCATTTGATGCATACTACACTAACTAGTCAACTTCAATACTATTCACATATTTTAGCAAAGTCAGCTAGTGAATTTTTTCCATTGAGATGTTTAGTCATGTAATAACGAATATATTCTTGATGTTTGAACTTCTTGTAGAGGGAGGGGTGTTCCTCATCCACAAGGTTGCTTGCAGGAGCCACTTCATCATCTAAGCCTAGATGGTAAAACATAGCAATAGACAATCTTGTCTTCTCCTTATTTGTTACTGCTCAATGTTCTATACTCGTGTATCTTCCATTTGTCATCACCTACAATACAATTGAAATGCCATATATTATATTTTAAAGAGTAATTATTTTAGAGAAACCAAATCAATATCAGGCTTACACAACATTTACCTCTATTAGGTCGCCAATGTTTACGACAAGTGCTTAAGGAATAGGTTGAATAGGAATCCATTCATTGCTTTTGCGGACATGAAGGCCTTCTATTTGGTCATCTTGAAGCAAAAGTGTTATGGCGCATCCATCTGAATGAGGGCTTAACCCTAATACTAGATCAGGTCTGGGGCAAGGCGGATACAAATTCATTCTCATAATCATCATTGGATCTTCTCCAAACTTGTCTTTGAAATAACCACTCTTTAATTGTAAGTTTTCAGCAAAAAGACTCAAAATCATTTGAGCCAGCCTTTCCACCTCAACATTGTACCTCTCCACTGTATTTCTACAATTCCATAATAAAAATTCATTAGGTAGTGATTAAAAATATTAACTAAAGACTTTATGGTAAATAGTTAAGTTTGTTAGATTATAGTCTAATAGTAAATTGGTGGGAGTTTACTACAACCAACTCAACTTTTATTAAATTAAAAAAATGTTGGTTTAGAAAATGCAATGTTATAACACTCTGAGAGTGTAACCTTAAAAATAAATGAAACTTTCTTGTAAGACTCAATTGGTACTCTGTCTATTTAATTATACATACTCTACTTAAACATCAAAGTGTTTAATTGTCAAATAATGAATAATAATTTGACACCTCTCATATACATGTATGAAGCGAAGAATACCTGTAGTCCAATGGTGTGGTTGGCCACAGACCTAAGTTGACAAGTTTTTTAGGCATAAGTGCCAAACCCATCAAGTCGCCCCAGTCCAACGTCTGATCTTCGTCAACCACAAACGCATTACCATAGCCATGAATATCTCCTTCCTGTGGAGCATACCTTCGCTTTTCATCTGAGGAAAGACTAAAGAATTCATTAGCCACTCCTCTTACCCGATCTATCAAAGAATGTGGAATTCCATGGTTCACAACCTGAGGATCGCTGCACCATCAGCACAACTGCAAACCCAAACACCAGAAATTTATGTGAGTGCTAACTATATATTCTGAAAGAATTTTATGATACCTGAAAGAAGCCCCAGTCTACGCAGGCCTTAGAGAGAATACCCATCTCCTGTTTTCTTTCATCATCTTCAGAGGGCAGGAGTAGCTTTTCCATGTCAATTACAGGAATTGTGAAGAGAGAAGGGAGTGGTGTTGAAGATGGCCTCTCATCGTCTGATCTGATGTATCTCTGGGGAATGTCATGCGATTTCTTTAGTGCAAGCTCCTGCACGCTCTCCACAGTTACAAAATTATTATTGAATGGATTACTGGAAGATTCAGCGGCATGATTTGCAGAAGAAGCCATTTCTGTTCTAATTCGCCTCCGACCAAAGAAAATGTATCAGAATTATCTTGTAAGCAATGAAAACGAAGTATAATTTGATATGCAGGAGATTCATGTGATTAATATTTAAAGAATCGACGACTTTCGCCATTGCGGCGGGAGATTGGGAACCCTACTTCATGGGCGGGAGTACTGATGTACGGAAGAACGCGGATCTGCTACCACCTGGCAGATTGAAAGAGACGTCGCTAGAATTTCGGTGGAATTTGACAGGGGCCATATATTTTATAGAGTTGCTTATATTAAATAAATAGGTTTAAATGCGCCGCCCACGACTTGAACACAGTTCGTTCATTCATATCTTGAGCAAAGATGACTTTGTATTTTACTTTAATATTGTATTAATTTAAGTAAAAGTGGGATCGTATTGGCGATCACTAATGATTGTAATTTGTTAGGATAATGCCAAATTAGATTCTAATTTTATTTTTATGTCTAGTATTATTTTTGAAAAGTGGGCTCGAAGTGTCCTTGTCTTCCTCTATTGAAGCCGAAGGTTTAGTGCAGCCACAGGTTAGAGAAAGGGTTGAGGTCAATGCCTTTTAAAAAAGTATTTTTGATTTTTTTTTCGGTGTTTTCTTCAGTCTCTTTTTGGTCTATGGTTTTGGTGTCCATGGTATTATAAAGCTACTTTTTGTGTCTGTTAATATTCGTATAAGGGGTTTCAATATTGAGTTTTATAGAGATTTGACATGTATAGAAAGTGTTTTGCATATACACTCTTGTATTGAAGATTAATATATGCTTTTGTCTCTCTTTGATGATGAATTTTTTTCCCGCAAGGGTTTCTCTACGTACGTTTGGCGTCATGTGTTTATTTATAATAATTTGTTAATTATGCTGAAGGCGTTCCCTTTGGCAAACATATACTTGAGTTGAAGGATCTACGGTAGGTATCGAGCGAGAGGCATGCAAGATGATTGAATCCTCCCCTACCATTTGATCTTGCTGGATTTTTTTGTTTTCTCCTTTCCGTTGTCATTCACGTTTATTTCTTTTCACTATTTTCTTCGTTGGCGTGTTTTTACCAGTTCGTCGCATTTCTTCAACGGGCGATACTCTGAGATTTGTTATAGTTGCACACGGCATGTTGTTTCACCTTTCCCGCCAATGTGTACGATGAGTAGATTCATGTTAACGTCATTAATGATGCTAATAAGAAGCACATTCAAGTCTATATGGATGACACTTAACTCAGCTTGGACTCGCCAAACCTTGGGACTACAAACAATGCGAGTCATAGAATGGAGTCGTGGTGGACGAATGTTGGTGTAATTAATTAATTTAATTAGACTTTATTGTTTTATTAAGTTCACTTAGGGCTTTTTCACCTTGTACATAAAGCAAGGTCTTTTTACCTTCTAATTCATTTTTCTATAATTATTCTTTTCTGAGGCTTTAGTAATTATTCTATGCAACTCTCATTTGTGGAAGGTTTTTAGGTTTTACTTTTTGCTCTATGTGCTTGTGGATTCTGCATTACTTCAACATGGTATCAGAGCTCAGATGCAGTAAATCCCTTCTCAAAATTTGATGGTTTTGTCTATCAAGTTTTACAGGATGCCTCCTTGAGCAAAACAAACCACTATGTTACGTGCAGAAGGTGTCAAAACCCTAGATTTGACTGCCCAAACGCTGAAAATGGAGCAAGAAAAATTCTAAGCTTTTTTTTGGAGGTAGTAGATTTTAGGGCACAAAAATTCATACAGTGCACTAATCCATACCTGTCTGTATAGTCGTACGACTTCTACATCCCCTTGAGCTTCCTGAGGTCTATAGTGGTGGGTTTGATTTCTTTGGCATCAATTTTTTGTTATTCAACCTATGTTTTTCACCTTAGCAGTGCATTTTTTTAGTGGGTTTGTTTTTTTTGGAGTTTGGAGGTGTTTTTTTAACACCCGCAACCCTTTTCTCACCATTTTTGGGTAGGGGGATCTTTTCTCGCCACCTGAAGTGGCAAGATTCACCGCTCACCAAGCGGCTCCGCCCTCAACAAACACACCCCACCCGTGCCTTAGGCCCTGATGCAGAGTGGCCTAATTGATCAAACACACTCATTTGGTCTTCTAGGCCTAATTGATCAATTTAGGCTAGGTTACAAAGCAAGTGCTCAAAATTGGGGTCATAAACCTGGGGCAGGAACTTGGATCTCTTCTATGACCTACAAACAACTCACAAACCAACTTTCATTCGCCCACCTATCAGATTTTGTCATCTACATCAATAAATTGCACAATTCTGGCCAAATACATAGGAATACTTGACCTAGGGCATCAAATTAAAATTAGAAGACTGCATTTTCAAACAAAAAGATTTTGGAATCTTATAGTACATACCCCTACCTGCATTTCACCAGTTTTTTTGCAAATTTTCAATGGTGGAAATGCATTCTAGGGCCGGATTTCTATGGCTGCCCTAGAAAACAGGGTTTCTGGACCTGTTTTGAAAGAAAAATCTATAACTTTTGATCCCAACCACTTCAGGACCTCAAGCCAGTTGCATTGGAACCTTGACTCCAAGAGATTTCAGAAAAATATCATTTGCACATGTGAAAAGTCCGTACAGTCCGTACACAGCAAGAAAAACAGTGAAAAACAGTCAGTTTTCTTGATTTTTGTGCCCAAATTCCGTACAAAAACTTCCTCCCCCGTACTGGAGTCAGATATCCACCATATTAATCCATCCAAGTTGGTTTCCAACTTCTACAACAGCATTTAACTGCCCAAAGTAGTTTTTGAACCGACCCAACACATAACACCTTTGACAACTATGGTGTTTTGCATTAACACAAGGAGGTTGATTTGTTTGGCTCGTCCAATGGAGTCCAAATGATCAACAAACTCCTTCCAACATACTAAAACATTAAAACAACCAAAAAAAACTCGAAAACCAATCCTTAGACCTTCTAGGCCTAATTGGCACAACCATACAAACATGGCTAAAGCCTTATTACCACACATACAATCAAAACAAAACATAGCTTATCAAAATGCATAAAAAATGCTTGAGGTGTCAGACTGCTCCTAGGTGCCCTGCACCATACACCCACTGTCAAACAGAACTCAAGTCTCTTGAGTTGGAATGCTATCAAATGTGAAACCTGCCTTCTCAATGTCTGCCCTGCTCATCCAAGTGGCATCCTCCTGAGGTTTGTTTAGCCACTTCACCAAATAGTCATGATAGGTGTGCCTTCTAGTTTGTTTTGCAATCCTCTTGTCCAAAATGCACTCAATCTGATTTGGAGATGAAGGAATGAGTTCCTGGAGTGTGTGATCAGTTTGATCTTCTTCAACAACAATCTGAGGATCAGATCCTTTATAGGGATAAAGGTCTGAAACATTAAAAATTGGAGACAAAGCAATGCCATCCGGAAGTCTGATTTTGTAGGCATTGTCTCCACATTTCTTGAGCACTTCACAAGGCCCAATCTTCTTCATGAGTAGCTTAGTGTGTTTACCTATAGGGAGCCTCTCCTTCTTCAGATGAACCATTACTAAATCACCTTCCTTGAACTGCAAATCCCTTCTTTTTCTGTCAGCAAATTGTTTATATTTCTGAGAAGTGGACAGTAATTTCTGTTGTACTTGTTCATGGACATCTTTCATGACTTGAACGAAGTCTTCAGCCAAGGCACTGCTATTTTCTAGTCATTTAACCTCCCTTAGTTCCAAAATACCCCTTGGGTGAGTGCCATAAACAATTTTGAAAGGAGACAGGCCGGTGCTTCTATTGACAGTGTCATTGTATGAGAACTCTGCCTGAGCCAAAATTGAATCCCAACTAGCACCCTGCTCCTTGGTTAGGCATCTTAGGAGGTTGCCAAGTGACCTATTAATCACCTCTGTTTGTCCATCAGACTGAGGGTGATAGGTAGATGATAAGGACAAACCTAGTCTCTTCCACAGTGTCCTCCAGAAGTGTCCAATGAACTTGGGGTCTCTGTCTGAGATTATGGACAAAGGTAAACCATGTAACCTAACTATTTCTTTGAAGAAAAGACCTGCTATGTGTGAGGCATCATGTGTGGTTTTACATGGGATGAAGTGAGCCATTTTTGAGAACCTATCTACAACCACAAAAATGCTGTCATATCCATTCTTTGTCCTAGGCAAACCAAGTACAAAGTCCATACTTATGGAATCCCAAGGCTTTGAAGGAATAGGTAGAGGAGTGTATAAACCTGCATTTGATGTATGCCCCTTTTCTCTTTGGCAAATTTGACAAGTTTCAACAAACTTCCTTACATCGGTTGGCAATTTTGGCCAAAAATAGTACCTCCTAACCAATTCTAGGGTCTTATCAATACCAAAGTGACCTGACATGCTGCCACAATGCTTTTCCTTTATTATATTCTCTCTAACAGATCCTCTTGGGATACACAACATGCTACCCTTGAAAAGATATCCATCTTGCAACAAAAAATCAGAAAAATCAGTATTATACCTTCTTGTCATGGCCTTGCAAGATAGGTATGGCTCTTTGAAGTCTTCATCTGCTGTATACTGATCTTTAATGGCATGTATACCTGTACTTTCCAACTGAATAGTTTGCACAACAAGATTTCTCTTGCTTAAGGCATCGGCTACCTTATTGGCCACTCCTTTCTTATGTTTTATGGAGAAGGTGTATGCTTGGATGTACTCCATCCACTTGACATGTCTGTGATTCAACTTTTGCTGCCTGTTCAAGAAGCTTAATGCATGGTTGTCAGTAAAAACTATAAATTCCTTTGGCAATAAGTAGTGTCTCCATTTCCTCAATGACTGAACCATGGCATATAACTCTAGATCATAGGTGGAGTAGTTTTGTTTTGCCTCATTTAACTTCTCACTAAAGAATGCTATAGGCCTCCCATCTTGACTTAGGACTCCCCCAACAACCCTCTTACTTGCATCACATTCTACCACAAAGACCTTGTCAAAATCAGGAAGAACAAGGACCGGTTTTTCTGATATTTTTTTCTTTAACAGTTCAAAGGCTTGGTTGGCCTCATTTGTCCATAAAAACACACATTTCTTGCCCCCTTTTATGGTGTCAACAAGTGGAGCACAAATGCCACTAAACCCTCTAATGAACTTTCTATAAAAGCTGCATAAACCATGGAAACTCCTTACCTCCGAGGCTGTTGTAGGTGTTGGCCAATTAAGAATGGCTACAACCTTACTTGGATCCATTTTTAGGCTGCCCTTGGAGATGACAAACCCCAAAAATATCAACTCTTCTTGTAGGAAGACACATTTGTCAAGATTGATTCTCAACTTCTCCTCTTGAAGCCTCCTGAGCACTTGATGGATATGCCTTATGTGGTCTTCCTTGCTGTCACTAAAAATCAGTATATCATCCAAATATACAACAACAAACTTGTTAAGGAAAGGTTTTAGCACTTCATTCATCAATCTCATGAAGGTGCTTGGTGCATTTGACAAGCCAAAAGGCATGACAACCCATTCAAATAGTCCTTCATTGGTTTTGAAGGCGGTTTTCCACTCATCCCCTTCCCTTATCCTGATTTGGTGATAACCACTTTTTAGATCTATCTTGGTAAAATACTTAGCCCTACCCAAGCAATCCATTAAATCTTCTATTCTAGGCATTGGAAATATATACCTGATAGTAATCTTGTTGATGGCCCTGGAATCAGTGCATAGTCTCCATGTTCCTTCCTTCTTGGGTGCAAGTACTGCAGGTACTGCACATGGACTAATACTCCTCCTGATAAGTCCTCTATCCAACAAGTCTTGGATTTGTCTTGCCACTTCAGCATTTTGCTCTGGAGTCAACTTGTAGGCTGCTTGGTTTGGTAGGGTGGATCCAGGGATGAGATCAATGCAATGACTAATCTCCCTCTTTGGTGGAAGGGCATCCTTGCCTTCATCGGCTATCACATCCTGAAACTTCTCCAATAGTTCTTCCACTTCCTTTGGTCCAATCCTCCTAAGAGGTTGCTGCATTTTGACCTTCTTGGGATTCACATCCTTGGGCTTGATGACTACTGCAAAACATGGCACTTTCTCTTCCTTGAGGTTAGCCAAAAACTCTTTTTCACCTACCAACATAACTGAACTAGAAATGACTTTCTCTTTGCAATCATCAATCAAAGGAGTCATTGTAAACTTTTCACCATTCTTGGACAAATGAATCACATTGTTCTTACCATCATGTTGGGCACTTGTGTCATGTTGCCAAGGCCTTCCAAGAAGAAGGTGGCATGCATCCATATCCACTATCTCACAAAGAACCTTATCATGATATTCACCTATCTTGAATTCAACCCAACATTGCTCTTTCACCACAATTTGTTGTTCCTTGGTTAGCCAAAAGACTCTATAGGGGTTAGGATGAGGCATTCTTTCCAATCCTAACTTAGTCACCATTTCATTAGAAGCCAAATTTTCAGAAGAACCTGAATCAACTATTACCTTGCACACTTTTCCTTTCACCTTGCAAGTGGTTCTGAACAAGTTGTTTCTTTGGGGCTACTCCTTGGTGGCTGGCATGATGAGTGACCTGTTGAACATGATGCATTCTCCACTCTCAGGTGCTGCAGACTTGGAAGAGGCTGTTTGGTAACTTGTGGTGCTTTGACAATCCTCTTCTTGAAGGAGTTGTACTCTTCTTTCTTTCTGATTTGCAGCAGTGTTTCCCATCTTCTCCGGGCACCTAAATGACTGATGTCCAATCTGATTGCAAGAGAAACACCTTCTAGTAAACACATTGGGACCTCTGCCCCCACTTCTTCCTCTGCCATTACCTCTGCCCCTAAACTGACCCTTATCAGCACTGTTTTTATCAGCCTGCCATTGGCTGCCTTCTTGTGATCCACCACCTTGGAATCTAGAGAAATTATCTCTGTTTTGAAATCTGCCCCTGCCCCTAAAGTTCTGATTTCCTCTGCCTCTGCTGCTGCTGTATGAATCACCTTTTCTTCTTTGTTTATCCTCAATTCTCAATGCCATTTGAAAACACTTATGGACTGTCTCCGGGTTAAAGAGAGTTAATTCATCTTGAATGGAGAACTTGAGGCCATTAAGATACCTTGCAAGCTTCTGTTTTTCATTCTCAGGCATCTTGGCTTTCAATGTCATCTTGTGAAACTCCTCTGTGTAGGTGCTCACGTCCATGTCCTTTTGTCTCAAGTTGTGCAACTTCTTGTTCAAGTTGACCTCATAATCCTCAGGGACAAATTGCTTCTTGATTTCAAGTACCATCTTCCTCCATGTAGAGATAGGATTCCTATCATCTTCTATCCTTTCATTTTGAATAAAATTCCACCAACTCAAGGCTGGCCCTTTCATTCTTGATTTGGCAATCTTCACTTTCTGATTTTCTGCCACTTCTTCACATTCAAAATAGTTCTCCATTGACTCAATCCAATCAAGGCACTCCTCTGGATTCATCTTACCAAGAAACATAGGTAAGTCTGCCTTAGTGTCCTTCCTACTCAACTTTCCAAGTGCATCTAGGAATTGTCTCTCTGACATGCCTCCTTGTGGCTCTTCCATAGGCACTTCTTCTTCCTCATCTTGATCCTCTTCATCTGAATCCAAGATGACTTCTGACTTCTTCTTCTTGTCTTTGTCTTTCTTCAACTTTTCTATCTCAGCCTCCATCCTTTTGTTCTTGGCTGCTTGCTCTCTCACTATCTTTGCCAATTCGGCATTTGTGACCTTTGAAGGAATTTCCTCCTCTTCTTCTCTATCTCCCATCTCTTTGATGGCTCTAATACTACCTGATGCAGAGTGGCACGAGGGAAGCAACACACAAAGGTTTACTCTATTGTCCTTTGCCCACTCACCCACTTCAACTAGCCTTCAACCAACCAACCAACCAAAGGCACATACAAGGCATATGAAGGATTTGATGTCCAGACTATTGTCCAACCCCTAAGGCTTCTCCAACACCTTAAGACAGATCAACAAACACCTTCTATGCAGTTGGTTTGATCTCCAACTTCCCAAAACTCTTCAACCTATACCTTGACTAGTAAGGCTACTAGCCCTCCAAACTAGGTTTTCTCAACAAAACTTGACAAAATCCCATATGACCAGGTAAGCAAATGATGGTTTTAGATACACTCTATGGAACCCTATCAAACTCCCAAGTCTCCTGTTCCAACTCTACTCCAGCAACCCAGAACACTCATTTGGTCTTCTAGGCCTAATTGATCAATTTAGGCTAGGTTACAAAGCAAGTGCTCAAAATTGGGGTCATAAACCTGGGGCAGGAACTTGGATCTCTTCTATGACCTACAAACAACTCACAAACCAACTTTCATTCGCCCACCTATCAGATTTTGTCATCTACATCAATAAATTGCACAATTCTGGCCAAATACATAGGAATACTTGACCTAGGGCATCAAATTAAAATTAGAAGACTGCATTTTCAAACAAAAAGATTTTGGAATCTTATAGTACATACCCCTAGCCTACATTTCACCAGTTTTTTTGCGAATTTTCAATGGTGGAAATGCATTCTAGGGCCGGATTTCTATGGCTGCCCTAGAAAATAGGGTTTCTGGACCTGTTTTGAAAGAAAAATCTATAACTTTTGATCCCGACCACTTCAGGACCTCAAACCAGTTGCATTGGAACCCTAACTCCAAGAGATTTCAGAAAAATATCATTTGCACACGTGAAAAGTCCGTACAGTCTGTACACAGCAAGAAAAACAGAACAAAACAGTCAGTTTTCTTGATTTTTGTGCCCAAATTCCGTACAAAAACTTCCTCCCCCGTACTGGAGTCAGATATCCACCATATTAACCCATCCAAGTTGGTTTCCAACTTCTACAACAGCATTTAACTGCCCAAAGTGGTTTTTGAACCGACCCAACACATAACACCTTTGACAACTATGGTGTTTTGCATTAACACAAGGAGGTTGATTTGTTTGGCTCGTCCAATGGAGTCCAAATGATCAACAAACTCCTTCCAACATACTAAAACATTAAAACTACCAAAAAAAACTTGAAAACCAATCCTTAGACCTTCTAGGCCTAATTGGCACAACCATACAAACATGGCTAAAGCCTTATTACCACACATACAATCAAAACAAAACATAGCTTATCAAAATGCATAAAAAATGCTTGAGGTGTCAGATTGCTCCTAGGTGCCCTGCACCAGGCCCTTCGCTAGACCGCCGCCGACACCAGGTTTTGTTTCAGGCAACGCTCTGCTCATCGACCACTAGCCACAGGCGACGCTTAATTCCTTTGTTGTGATCACTACTTCGCCTCTACCTCCGTCGCGCCACCACTGCCGCTCCCCTAGGTGGCATCGCTCGTCCACCGCCAAGGATCCTCTATTGCGCCACCAGGTGTCAGCCCCTCACACTTTAGCTTCTAGTCACTTTAGTGACTAGGGCCCAGCACACGGGCACCAACCCCTCGCAAACTAGTGCTTGGTCATGTGGGTGTCTAGGCCCCTTAACATGGGGCTTTCTTTTTTGCCCTACACACCTTATTGGAGATATTTCACATAATTGGGTATAACATTTGCATACTTTATCCATTTCTTGCAAACCATATATCATCAGAAAGCTAGTTCAAAGGGATTTCTAATGGTACTGCTGGTTTTTCTAGATTCTACTCCTGGTGTTTTTATTGCTTATTGAAGTCAAATCAAGCGGTTTGCACTTTTTTTTATCCTAACTTGGGCATCCCGGCTCCGTTTTTCACAAACAAATAGGCATCAGAAATCTAATTCCAAGCTCTACATATCCATCAAACTTATTTTTCCAGATTCCTTTCTAGGTACACAAAATTTAGTTTGAAGTCAATCCTTTATTTTTTCCTTTTTCATTGTAAAATTTGTAAAAAGGGTTTATTTTTGTTGTGAGGGGTTTTCTTCCCTAAAATCTATTAAGGGGTCAAAAACATATAAAAACCAACAAGTCATTTTTTTTGCCAAAAATTAAAACCCAAAACAATGGCAGAAAACTTGTCTATTGACCATCTTACGCCACACAATTATCATTCCTGGAAACCAAAGATGACTAGATTGCTCGATGAGAGGAACCTCCTGCAAGAAAATAATGAAAATACATGAAATAACAGAAATTATAGAACATAGAAGGAATTTATTGATTGCAGGCCACTTCGAGGGGGCAACCTCCTTTGAGCAAGCTCAATGCAATAAACTCATGGATGCCTTCATTGGCCTCAACACGTACTTATATACTAAGTCTAATCTAAACAACTATTAATTCCCATGAATGTGGGATAATACAATATACTCACAGGATGACTTATAATGCATATGCCTCCAAATGTAATATATTAACAAAGTAAAGAGAAGGGTTAAACACGGGTTCCTATCATCCCCTCCCTCTTAGAAAAGCTTTGTCCTCAAAGTGTTAGATGTGGAAATTGTTGTTGAATTTGAAAGAGTGGTTTCCCTGTAGAAATCTCTGGGTGCATTCCATGCCACTGAATTAAGACCTCTATGATGGATCGGGAGTGAAGAGGATGAGTGCCCCTATCAACAATTACCTCTAGCGCCAAAAGGATGGATCCTTCATTATCCAGTTGTGGTAAAATAGTTTGTGCTCTGTCGTAGGCGCTAAGAAATTTCTTTAAACAAGAGACATGAAATATTGGATGAACGTGGGAAGAAGGAGCCAGCTTATGATCCTCAATCTAATTCTGGGTGTGGAGAACTGTGTCGACTACCTGAACTCGTGAACTTATGGGGAAGTATGGAAGGAGCGCTGGCGGTGCTTGACCATAGACTGCTTCATATGGAGTCATGTGAGATGTAGTGTGGTAGGAGGTACTGTACCACCATTTAGTGAGAGGGAGCTAGTTTACCCACTGATGCTATTGTTTTGAGGTATCACCTGCAGCCACAATCTATTGAATTGCTCTATTCATTGCCTTCCAAAAGAAGTGACACCATGCCCGCTCATAAGTTTTGAGGAACTCAAAGTGCCCTACCGATGGAGAAACATAGAGTTCATAGAAGACAGCCTATGAGACAAATTTCAACCAGTTTGGAATAGACATAGAAATAGATGAAAGAGAAGCTTGGTGATCACATGTGCGAGAAAGAGAATCCACCACAATAGTGTCCTTACCCTTCATGTAAGTGATCTCATAGTCATAACCCATGAGTTTACTAATCCATTTCTGTTTTACTGGGGAGGAGACCCATTGTTCCAAGAAATATTTCAGGCTCTGGTGAGCAGCCTTGATGCAAAAATGATTCCCTAGTAGCTATGGCCGCCACTTCTGTATTGCATGCAAAATAGCCATCATTCATTGTAGAGCTGAAGGAGTAGTGGAGACCACGGATGGTTGCATCTGAATGGAGTGAAGTTGAGTGATGATACCATGTGAATTCTTCTTAAGAAGCTTTTCTAGGCAATGTGAACTTATGATGCCGTGAGACCCCGATTGTAAGCCCTTCAAAGTATGTTTGTGCCCATTGTCTAAAAACTGCATCCAAAGTTCAGCAAAATCCCATAAGATGGGTCCAAGTGTGCATAACCATTGGGCACCCAAAACCACATCACATCTGCCTAAGGGCAAGGGAAACATGTCATAGTGCATGTTATAATTTCCAATAGAGATATGCACATTGCGACACTTCCCTTTGCAAGGCAATGTGCCCCCATTGGAAATCATGACTTCAAAGTTTGAGCAAGGATGAACAAAATAATCAGCTTGTTTGGCTATTCGAGGTTCAATGAAGTTATGAGTACTACCAGAATCAATGAGTATTGTAAGATGGAGCTTCTTGAAGTAACCCTTGACCCACATGGTTTGTGGGGTGGTGACTCCTGCTATGACATGGAGAGAGATCTCTGGGTGGTCTTCCTGAGAAATAGGGTCAATAGGCGACTGCTGAGTTTCAACCTAATCAGCTACTGTATCCTGAGCATCCACATAAACTTCAGTTTCAGGCAGAGAATCCACATCCAAGAGATAGAGCTTTTGCTCAACACATCCATGTCCCCAAGTGAATTTATCATCACAATTATAACAAAACCCTTTTTCTCTATGTACCCGCATCTCTGCTTCAGTCAAATGCTTGATAGGAGTTGTTCTAGGAGCTGGCATTATTTGAGGGCTTTGGGGATCCATATTTCTGCATGGAACAAAATTGGATTTGGAGCGTTGTTGAGTTGTGATCTTGTCCTCCACCAACTTAGCCAACCCTAATGCTTCCATCATTATGCTTGGACATAACATTTTAACCTCAGAGTGAATTGCATCTTTCAAACCACTGACAAAACAACTCCTGAAGTATTCATCAAACAATCCCTCTGTGTGATTGGCCAATTTTTCAAATACTGTCTGATATTCTCTCACAGTGCCTATTTGGCATAGTTTTGTGAATGCTCCTGTGAAGTCATCAAAAGCACCAGGGCCAAATCATTGCAAAATGAGTTTACAAAAATATGTCCATTTTGGCTCTTCATGAGCGTTGATGTACCAATGGAACCATTGAAGGGCTTCATGTTCCAAATGAAAGGAGGCAAGTGGGACTTTGTTGACATCAAAAGTATTATGTAGATTGAAATATCATTCTGCTTAGTATATCCATCCAGTCAGATCATCACCATTGAAGTGAGGAAAATCAAGTTTCGGTCCACGAAAATTGCCTGAAGAAGAAAACCCTATATCTGCAGAAGACTCTGGATGCCGCCTAGTGTTCATGGCTAAATGCTGAAGATTGAGCCCAAAATTTTTTTCATCCAAATCTTAGAGTTTGGTCTTGATGGCTGCAAGTTCCTCCTCCCTATTTTTTACTCATGCGCGGGTGACAACCATAACCAGGATTTTTTTTTGGAATGGGTAGAAAAACAAAAACTTTAATTTTTTTAGTAAAGGAAAATTTGGTTTTGGGAAAAACTCTGATGGGTAATTGGGGTTTGACTAGGTTTTGGACACTAAGGGACAGGGAAGCAGAAAATAGGGATTTCAGAAGTGGGGTGAAAGGATGGGAAAATTTATCCAAGAGGGACAAAGGAGCACAAATAGGAAATGAACATTGTGGAAAAATTTGAAGGCAATTGGGTGAGAATTGAAGAAGTTATGGCAAACCCGAAAAATAGAGAAATGTGGGATTTCTAACTTCAATAAGTGGAATTTGGGATAGTGTCCTCAAGGAAGGAAATATGCAAAATGGAACTTCAGGGGTTCCAGTGAATTTTCAGAGGAAATAGAGCTAAAGCAAGGAAGATATGGTGAAGAAAAAAAATTTCTTTTTCTGGAAACGATCTACAATGGGATCTACAAACGGATCTAGATAGATTCAATCTATGATTTGTTAGCTGGCAATAGATATGGACCCCAGGTATGTTCAGCTCCCTAAAGGTTCAGGGGATTCACTCAGCTACCAATGCTGTCTAATGGCTTGCGTATTGGGGCAGTACCCCTCACTCCACAGCTCAGGTAAAACTGATATCCACTTTGCCAGAAATGACAGCTCTTGGTTTACCTCACGGATGGGAACTAGTCAATCAGGTAGGGGCCGTTGCCCTTTTCACTGGCAGGTCCTCTCAATGGGCCAGCTACTTCGGGGTTCCTATGGTACTCCTCACAATGAGTTTTAGGGCTATGCCCAGGCACTTCCCATAGTTAAGAAGATAGGGATTATTCCCTGATCTAAACCTGCAATTGAAATGAACAATACAGATTTAAAGAAAAAAGAACTACTGAAATAATCATAGCGCGACCACTGCAAAAAAAATAGCAAAATTCCACCCAGCAAGCCCAAGAAAGTGCTCTGATACTAGATGAGAGGAACCTCCTGTAACAAAATAATGAAATACATGAAATAACAGAAATAGTAGAACACAGAAGGAATTTATTGATCGCAGGCCACTTCGAGGGGGCAACCTCCTTTGAGCAAGCTCAATACAATAAACTGGTGGATGCCTTCATTGGCCTCAACACATACTTATATACTAAGCCTAATCTAAACAACTATTACTTCCCATGAATGTGGGATAATACAATATACTCACGGGATGACTTACAAAGCATATGCGTCCAAATGTAATATACTAACAAAGTAAAGAGAAGGGTTAAACATGGGTTCCTAACACTCATGTCCAAGGGATTATGGTCCACATTAAATGAAACACAACATGAATTGAATCATCAGTTTGACAGATTTCAACATAGGAACAAGATGGATGAGGCTATGGGACTGATTTCACTACATGTTTCAGACAGTCTATTATTTCACATTGATTCTTGTACCATTCCTAGGGATATGTGGGAAACATACAAAGAGTTTTTTGTTAAAACTAATGAGTTCTTGTTACTTCAGATTGAGGCAAAATTGAGTACACTGGTATCTGATTCCTTCTCCTTGGAATTTAGGATTATCTAGTAAAATTCAAGTCACTCAGGTCACTTTTGTAGGGTTGTGGAAAGGATAAAACTAACAAAGAATGCATTTTCTTGATTATGTCTAAGCTTCAAGGGCCATTTCAGGTCTTCTATTCTACATTTTACTACACCATGGATGCATTGGGTGATGCTTTTACTTTGCCTACCTTTTAGATTTTTTGTGATCGTTTGACATGGGAACAATCTAAGTTGGTTCAGTTAGATTTTCTTTCCAGTTCCAAAAACCAAGCCTTAATAGCACAATCATATAAGGGGAAATAGAAGAAGAAGCATAATCCTAAGACAAATTCTTCATCACATAGTGAGAGTTCCTCCAAGACAAACCAGAAGTCAGAACATAAACACCAATCCACTCCTAAGAATGAAAAATATTCTAAGTTTGGTGAGTCTTCCGCTAGGACAAAGAAGCAATTAGGAGAACCTTAAAGTTTTTGTAGCAAGGATGGACATCCAATAACTAGATGTTGGAAGAGACTAGAGGCTTTAGAGGAAGCCATGCAATAGCATAAAATTTCATGCTCTAAGTGTACTTCCACCAATACAAGCAAAGGCCATGCTCTTTCTACACGGGCCTTCTCTTCAACAGCTAGTTGGATACTTGACTTAGGAGCCTCAAATCACATGACCCATTCCCAAGAGGTTGTCACATTACTTTCAGATTGTAGCACTTCACATATTGTAGTGTGGTACAGGAGCACCCCTCTGAAATAAAGAATAAGTCTAATTATAGTATGTTTTTACTTTATGATGTAATAAGGTCCATTGGACCAATTCTTATATTTTAAGTTAATCTAGGTTTATGTGCAAGTCAGTTGGAAGTTTGTTATGCTAGCTGTCCTCTCCCAGTTGCTTGGAAGTCTCCCAGCCATTGGGAATTGACTCTGTACTACTCGTGAGGAGTAGATATATATGACCTACCTCAATTTGTTTTGGAGAGATAGTTGCATAGGTGAAACAGAGACATTGTGTTTTGGAGATCAGACTGAGCATTGTGATACAGTGTGGTTGAGATATTTGTATGCATTTCTATTATTGAAATAAAGGAGATCCCGTTGTTTCATTTGTCTAGTTTTTGATTTATCTGTGTAGTCAATTTTGATTTTGTAGGCAAAATGGATTCATTCATCCATTCCACCGGTTGATTCTCTGAATCGGTGGAATGGGCATGTACAATAGTTTAGTTTTCTTTTCTGTTTTTATGTTTGTGCATTTTATGTTTTTGGGATCAATCTGTAGCATGCTATGATCTATCCTAGCATCCTCATGTGCTAGGGTTTGAAGGATAAAATCTAAATTAAGATTGCCCAGAAAATAGATCAGCCTGATCTTTGTGTTTTTTGCGTGAAATTTGTGAAGTTTCAAGGGTTTTGTCGAAATGTACATTTGATATATATACAGTGTTTGTATGCGACATACAGTCTGTGTGTATGTCGCATTTGTATCTATGCGTATATTGCTAAACAGATCAGGTGTTAAAACATGTTAAAAATGCATGTTTCGAAGGTACAAAGTTGAAATAGTTCGGATATACAATTCCTGTGTATATCACTTTTGTTTGTTGGGGACAATTGATGTGTATATCGCTTTTGCATTCGAGGGTCATTTCGTGTGTATATGTCATTCACATATCGGGTTTGTATGTTGTGGATTTGGTAAAGTGTCGATATACAATCTTTGTGTATATCACAATTGTATATCAGGTCATACAAGTTCTGTGTATACACCTTTTATATACATTTTGTGTGTATACTGCATTTGCATGTTTGATACAGATCTTGCGTATCCATCAAATGCACCTTATAGTTTGCATATACCGAACGTACATTTCAAATGTACATTGAGATGATACAAGTGAAGTCAATGGTCAACCGCCGTTGGAGGGAATATTCCTAGCTATATTCTGTAGATGTATATTTTGTGGTTGTATATTTGATTGTATGTCCAAATATACATTCCGCCAATACAATGGATTTGTTACAATAGAGTCAACGCTAGTCAAAGGGGAGATTGTATATTTGTTTGTATCTAGCGCTTGTATATTGAAAATATACATCGTGCTTATACATTGTCGAAAGATACATCAGACGACCGGTAGCAGAGGTAACAGGAACCAGTGATAAGAGGTTAAAGTTTGTATGTTGAGGAATGTACATTTTAAATGTACATTGGTGGAGATACAAGTGCTAGATACAAAAGTCGACTAATAGTGAGAATGGAGGTGACCGACACGCCGACAGGTCAGAGTTTACATGTTCTATGTAAAGGAAGCAACAGATACAAAGGGACCGCAGGTTTGGTAGGTAAATGTTTGTATGTATGTACGCGAGTAGGAGGATAACGATCGGTAGAGAAAGTAAGGATGATGCTGACGGGAGGATATTTTGCCGATAGGCAAAGGGAGGAAAAAGTATATACAATCAGGATTGTATGCATATCAAGAAATGCATAAACATACATTGATAATTGTATGTTAGGGTTTTAGTGTTGGATGCTTTGCATCATAGTGGTATCAGAGCAAAGGAAGGATCTTCTGGAAAAGATAAGAAGATAGCAAGATGTCGGATGAAGAAGGAACATCAGAGATTCCAGCAAGGATGACCAACGCTGAGTTGGCAGTTTTGGTAAAGAAGCAGATTGCAGAGAGCATTGTTATAAAGGCTCAGAATCAGGCATTGAAAGATGAGTTGGAGAAGTTGAGGGATAGAGTAGGTTCTGGTAAAGAAGAAGATAGGGAAGAAGAAGAGATCCCTAGGTGGAACGAGGAAGACGTTCTTGCAGACCAGAGACCCTTGATTAATGCCCTCAAATCCATGGAGAGGAGAACCATGGATGTGAAACTAGATTTGCCAGTGTTTATAGGAAAGATGGATCCTGATTTGGTGATGGAGTGGATAGACTCCTTAAACAATTTCTTCGAGACAAAGGAGATACCAGAACACCAGAGGGTAAAGATAGCCTAATCAAAAATGAAAGAGGCTGCATTAACTTGGTGGAATTTCATCCAAGCTGACAGAGTACAAGAAGGAAAGCGTAGAGTTGCTACATGGAAGAAGATGATGGCTTTAGTGAAAGAAGCCTATGTTCCATTAGATTACAGCATCCAATTGCATAAGAGGAAACAAAATTTGAAGCAGAAGGAGCTAGATGTTAGCTCATATACAGAAGAGTTCATGAAGCTTTGTGTCAAGACAAAGGTAAAAAAGAGTGAGGAAGAAAAGGTAGCCAGATACCTTAATGGATTGAGGTTCAACATTCAGGAAGATTTAAATCTGCATAACCTAGATATATTTCAGAAATGCTTTTAGTTGGCATTGAAAGTGGAAGAGAAGTTAAAGAGAAAATAAGAACAAAACAATAGAGGAAGAGGAAAACAACAAAGAGTGGAAGAGGTCCTTTCAGAAGCAGAGGACATGGATTTGGATATCAAGGAGAATCTAATCATGACAACAACAAGAGATAATAGTCAAAACCAGAGAGGAAGTTACAATTAGCAAGGAAACTTCAAAGGCAGAAGACCTTTCATAGGAAGATCCCAGGGCAGAGGATCTATTAGATGTTATAACTGTAATAAAGAAGGCCATATAGCCAGCAGATGTCCAGAAAAGGCAACAAGTTCAATGGGAGAAAGGAGAACGAATCTGATCCAAGAACCTGATAGCCAAAGTACAACAAGCTCAAATGCTTTTCAAAGTGTGAATGCTCCTGACAATTATGGATATCCAGAGAGTGGAGAATCTCTAATGATGAGGAGAACAATGACTACCATGAAGGTACCTGACAAAGAACCCCCACAAAGAAAGTCTCTTTTCAGAACTACATGCAAGGCAGGAGGTAAGGCATGTAAAGTTTTAATTGATTCTGGTTCTACTGAAAATTTTGTATTTGATGAAATGGTAACAAAGCTTAAGCTTAGAAGTTTGCCTCACCCATCCCCATATAAGGTCTCATGGCTTACTCAAGGTCAGCAAACAGTTGTAGAAGAGTAGGCTTGGGTAGAATTTCAGATTGGATCATATAAGGACAAGTTGTTGTTTGATATCACCAAGATGGATGCTTGCCATCTTTTATTTGGATGACCATGGCAGTATGACTTGAAGGCACACCATGATGGTGTTAGGAACACCTATACAATCACCAAAAATGGTATGGTGATAGAGTTGATCCCACGGACAGAGAAGGAGGAGAAATCAAAAGGAAAGGAGGTGAAGGTAATGCTGATGGAAGGAAAACAGTTCATGAAAGAAGTAATAGCAGAAGGTACAGTTGCATATGCCCTAATTCCATGTCTCACAATGAACAAAGAACAGTAGCAAGAAGTCAAGAAAGAGAAGAAGCAAAGATTTATAGACCCAGCTATCCAAGAGTTATTGGATAAGTATAAAGGCATCATCTTTGATGGAATGCCAAGATCCCTACCACCTGTAAGGGATATCAGCCATTGCATAGATCTAATCCCAGGATCTACACTTCCAAACAAAGCAGCATACAAGCTAACTCCAGAACAGAATGCAAAAGTAGCAAGACAAATTGAGGAATTGCTAGACACAGGTTTGATTGGCAAAAGTTTAAGCCCATGTGCAGTACCAGCTATACTAGCACCAAAGAAAGAAGGCACTTGGAGGCTTTACATAGATTCCAGTGCTATTAATAAGATCACAATCAGGTATAGATTTCTAATACCTAGGATAGAGGATTTACTTGACTGTTTGGGAGGTGCTAAGTATTTTACAAAAATAGATTTGAAGAGTGGATATCATCAGATCAGAATTAGGCTAGGAGATGAATGGAAAACAACATTCAAAACAAATGAAGGGTTGTATGAGTGGAAAGTTATGCCTTTTAGTTTGTCTAATGCACCTAGTACTTTTATGAGATTGATGAATGAGGTTTTGAGAGAATTCATGGGAAATTTTGTCATAGTATATCTAGATGACATTCTGATTTTCAGCAATACAAAGGGAGAACATCTCAGACATATAGATTTGGTTCTCAAGAGGTTACATGAAGAGCAACTGATGATAAATTTAGATAAGTGTTTGTTCATGCAGGAGGAGATCACATATTTGGGTTTTGTCATTTCCCAAGGCAAGCTGCAAATGGATAAGGAGAAGGTAAGTGCCATATTGTCTTGGCCAACTCCAAGGACTATGAATGATGTCAGAAGTTTCCATGGGTTAGCAACCTTCTACAGAAAGTTTATAAGAGGGTTTAGTCATATTTGTACACCCATGCTTGATACTATAAAAGGAGGATAAAAGTGCAGATTTGCAAGGAGGCAAATGATTCCTTTGAAACATTGAAGAAGAAAGTGGCACAGTAGCCAGTCCTTGCACTTCCAGATTTTACCAAAATTTTTCAGGTCGAATGTGATGCAAGTCACATGGCAATTGGAGCAGTACTCAGCCAAGAAGGTAGACCAATTGCATTTTTCAATGAGAAGCTCAATGATGCTAAAAAGAGGTATTCATCATATGATTTGGAAATGTATGCTCTAGTCCAGTCACTCAAGAAATGGAGGCATTACTTGATGCTGAAAGAATTCATAGTATTCACAGATAATCAGGCTCTGAGTTTCATAAACAGCCAGGAAAAATTGAATCATAGGCATATGAAATGGGTAGAAACTTTGCAAGCTTTTACTTTCACATTGAAGCATAAGAAAGGAGTCAAAAATAAGGTAGCTGATGCCTTGAGCAGGAGAGCTCTAACAGTCAACCAGATCCAGTTGGAAAGTGTTGGCATTGATTCATTGAAGACCATGTATGATGATGATGAAGATTTTGGAGAGATATATCAGGTATGTACTTCTTTTGGAGATAAATATCATGCTGAGTTCTCTGAATTTCTAATCCAAGATGGATTGCTGTTCAAAGGTGGATAGTTGTGTATTCCAAGGTGTTCTATGAGGTTGAACATCATAAAAGAGAAACATTGTGGAGCTATGGCAGGACATTTTGGTTTGGATAAGACTCTTGATCTTGTTCAAAGACATTATTTTTGGCCTAAGTTACAATCCGATGTTAGAAAATTTGTAGAGACATGTGTGATATGTCAGAAAGCAAAAGGAAGATCAACTAATGCAGGTTTATATCAGCCTTTACCCATTCCTTCCAGACCATGGGAAAGCATAAGTATGGATTTTGTGTTGGGTTTACCGAGAACTAGAAAAGGATATGATAGTGTTTTTGTTGTAGTGGACAGATTCAGCAAAATGGCACATTTCTTGCCATGCACTGCTAATGCTTCATATATTGCAGATTTGTTTTTCAAAGAAATAGTAAGAATACATGGATTGCCATTGAGCATAGTGTTAGATAGGGATGTGAAGTTTATTGGTCATTTCTGGAGAACTCTTTGGAAGAATCTTGGAACAAATTTGTCTTTCTCATCCGCATATCATCCTCAAACGGATGGACAGACTGAAGTGGTAAATCATTCCTTAGGGAATTTGCTCAGATGTTTGACAAGACAGCATGGAGACAAGTGGGATAATATCCTACCATAGGCAGAATTTTCCTATAATGATATTGTTAATACAAGCACAGGGAAATCACCTTTTCAGATAGTCTATGGTATACATCCACGAGGTATTTTGGAGCTGAGAGATCTACCTATAGGAGATTCTATTAGTGCAGATGGTGAAGCTTTTGTAGAAGCCATAAAAGAGGTACATGATCAGGTCAAAAACCAACTCCAACAAACTACCTTAAAATATAAGGAGTATGTTGATAAAAAGAAGAAAGATGTACAGTTTGATGTTAGAGATTTGGTATGGGTTCATTTGAAAAAGGAACGACTTCCTAAAGGTAAATATACCAAACTCATGCAAAGGAAGATTGGACCATGTCAGATTTTGAAGAAATGTGGGCCAAATGCTTATGAGATACAACTTCCTTCTGATCTTGGTTTATCACCTATATTCAATGTATGTGATTTAACTCCATACAAGCATAATCCAGATGAAGAATAGGAACTACTATAGGATACAATAGCTGCTGACACTCCAAAACATGATCCACCATAGTTGTAGAAGATTTTAGACACAAGAGTGATCAAGAAGACCCGGAACAAAAAATATTTGGAATATTTGGTGGCTTGGCAGGGAAAACTTGATTCAGAAGCAGTGTGGATGACTGAAGAACAGATCAACAAACATGGTTTAGACCTACATACTCTCATCTCAAGGGGACTTGAGATTTCTTCTTCTAGGGAGTATGGTGCAGGAGCACCCCTCCGAAATAAAGAATAAGTCTAATTATAGTATGTTTTTACTTTATGATGTAATAAGGTCCATTGGACCAATTCTTATATTTTAAGTTAATCTAGGTTTATGTGCAAGTCAGTTGGAAGTTTGTTATGCTAGCTGTCCTCTCCCAGCCACTTGGAAGTCTCCCAACCGTTGGGGATCAACTCTGTACTACTCGTGAGGAGTAGATATGTATGACCTAGCTCAGTTTGTTTTGGAGAGATAGTTGCATAGGAGAAACAGAGACATTGTGTTTTGGAGATCAGACTGAGCATTGTGATACAGTGTGGCTGAGATATTTGTATGCATTTCTGTTATTGAAATAAAGGAGATCACGTTGTTTCATTTGTCTGGTTTTCAATTTATCTGTGTAGTCAATTTTGATTTTGTAGGCGAAATGGATTCATTCATCCATTCCACCGATTGATTCTCTGAATTGGTGGAATGGGCATGTACAATAGTTTAGTTTTCTTTTCTATTTTATGTTCGTGCATTTCATGTTTTTGGGATCGATTTGTAGCATGCTATGATCTATCCTAGCATCCTCATGTGCTAGGGTTTGAAGGATAAAATCTAAGTTAAGATTGCCCAGAAAATGTACATTTGACGTATATATAGTGTTTGTATGCGACATACAGTTTGTGTGTATGTCGCATTTGTATCTATGCATATATTGCTAAACAGATCAGGTGTTAAAACATGTTAAAAATGCATGTTTCGAAGGTACAAAGGTGAAATAGTTTGGATATACAATTCTTGTGTATATCACTTTTGTTTGTTGGGGACAATTGATGTGTATATCACTTTTGCATCCGAGGGTCATTTCGTGTGTATCTGTCATTCGCATATCAGGTTTGTATGTTGTGGATTTGGTAAAGTGTCGATATACAATCTCTGTGTATATCACAATTGTATATCGAGTCATACAAGTTCTGTGTATACACCCTTTGTATACATTTTGTGTGTATACTGCATTTGCATGTTTGATACAGATCCTGCGTATCCATCAAATGCACCTTATAGTTTGCATATACCGAATGTACATTTCAAATGTACATTGAGATGATACAAGCGAAGTCAATGGTCAACCACCGTCGGAGGGAATATTCCTACCTATATTCCACAAATGTATATTTTGTGGTTGTATATTTGATTGTATGTCCAAATATACATTCTACCGATACAAAGGATTTGATACAACAGAGTCAACGCAAGTAAAAGGGGAGATTGTATCTTTGTTTGTATCTAGCACTTGTCTATTGAAAATATACATCGTGCTTATACATTGTCGAAAGATACATCAGACGACCTGTAGCGGAGGTAACAGGAATCGGCGATAAGAGGTTAAAGTTTGTATGTTGAGGAATGTACATTTTAAATGTACATTGGTGGAGATACAAGTGCTAGATACAAAAGTTGACCGATAGTGAGAGTGGAGGTGACCGACGCCAATAGGTCAGAGTTTGCATGTTCTATGTAAAGGAAGTGACAGATACAAAGGGATCGCAGGTTCGGTAGGTAAATGTTTGTATGTATGTATGCGAGCAGGAGGATAATGATCGGCAGAGAAAGTAAGGATGATGCCGACGGGAGGATATTTTGCTGATAGGCAAAGGGAGGCAAAAGTATATACAATCAGGTTTGTATGCATATCAAGAAATGCATAAACATACATTGATAATTGTATGTTAGGGTTTTAGTGTTGGATGCTCTGCATCACAGTGGGGGATTCTAACATCGTTCAGTTTCAGGTTTAGGCATCGTTCTTCTTGTAGATGGTTGCATTCAGGATGTCCTTGTGGTTCCTAATATTTCAACCAATCTTTTTTCGATGTATCAGATTTGTCACTCTTGCACTAGATGGACAGTGGAGTTCTCACCACATGATGTGGTTATTAGTGTGCTTCATGATCCTGATATTGTTATGACTACTGGGAGTCTTGATTCTGCATCTCAGTTATACACATTTGATGTTTTTGAGAGTTTAACAGGTTCATCTTGCATTGCACTTGCAGACTCCTTGAGTAATCTTTGGCATGAACGGTTTGGTCATGTCAACTACATGTATCTACAACAAATGAGCATTCAGTCATTAGTGACAGGTCTACCTAAGATTTCTTGCACTAACAGTGTATGTCGTGGTTTTATCCTTGGGAAACACCACCAAGATTCTTTTCCCAAAGGTAGAGCAACATGAGTGAAGGCACCTTTAGAGTTGGTACATAGTGACCTTATGTCCTTCTCAACTCCTTCATTTTTAGGGGCCAAATATGTTCTTGCATTTATAGATGACTTCTCCAGACATACATGGGTGTACTTTCTTAAGTACAAAACTGATGTCTTTAATACCTTTAGGATCTACAAGACATTCATGGAGAAGCAATCTGGTGTTTCTATCAAAAGGATATGCACAGATAATGTGAGGGAGAATGTCAATCAGGCATTCAAATATTTTTATATTGAGCATGGTCTTCAACATCAGTTTACAATTCCCTACAACCCTCAGCAGAATGGTCTCACTAAATGAAAGAATGAAACACTCAAGGAGATGGATAATTGTATGCTTCAGTCACGAGATATGGATTCTACTTTTTGGGCTGAGATAGTTAATTGCACAGATGGATCCATTGATAAGTACAAGGCTCATCTTGTTGCAAAGAGGTTTTCACGAGTTGAAGGCATTAACTATTTTGAGACATTTGCCCTTCTTACAAAGATAAACTCTATTCATCTTGTACTTTCACCTATATCTTCACAAGGATAGATAGTACACCAGATAGATGTGAAGAGTGTCTTTCTACATGGTGATCTTCATGAGTAGATTTATATAGAGTAGCCTCCTATTTTTATTCAAAACTCTTCACTAGTTTGTAGGCTTCATTGTTCCCTCTATGGCCTCAAACAAGCCCCTTGGGCTTGGTATGAGAAGATGGACACATTTATGTTTTCTTTTGGTTTCACACGTTGTCATTCTAATCCCACAGTGTACACTCAAATATAAGAGGGTGATCTTTTGATACTAGTACTATATGTAGATGATTTGATTCTTACAAGAAGTTCCTCTTCTATGATCTAGAGTGTTCAGTGAACATTGATGGAGCAATTTGACATGATAGATCTAGGACTTCTGCATTACTTTCTTGGTTTATAGGTTATTCAGTCTTCAAATGGGATTTTTCATGTTTTAGCAAAAGTATGCTCTTGATATGCTTCACAGATTCAACATGCATGATTGCAATCCTACCCCCACACCTTTTCAGTCAAGTGTTGTATTGCCTTCTAGTTGTTCCACTCCTACAATTGATTCTACATTATATGGATAGTTGGTTGGTAGTCTTTTGTACTTGACACATTCTCGTCCTGATATTTATTTTATGCAGTTGGTCAAGTCTCTCATTTCTCCCATGATCCACATGAGAGTCATTGGAAGAATTTCAAGCATATTTTGAGATATATTCAGGGCACCTCTCATTATGGTATTCATTATACATTAGGAGACTTTCAGGTTGTTGGATTCGTTGATTCAAATTGGGCTAGTGATGTTGATGACAATAAGTCCACTTCTGGCTTTGTTTTTTAACTTGGTTATGGCTTCATAGTGTGGTCTTGAAAGAAGCAAACTACTATTGCTTTATCCTCTAAAGAGGCTGAGTATGTTGCAAGGTGTGGCCCTTGGTCTCCTTGTTCAGCGCTGCGCTATGGTGGTTTGTGACAAGGGCTTAACCGCCTCCCGTGCTTGTTAAGTCAAGTGGTTGTATCGGGCATTAATAGGTCGATCTTTTGGTGCAACATCAACTAACAGTTGGTATCAGAGCTGAGGTCATGGGTTCAAACCCCGCACTTGCATTGGGGGGGATTGTTGCAAGGTGTAGCCCTTGGTCTCCTTGTTCAGCGCTGTGCTACGGTGGTTTGTGACAAGGGCTTAACTGCCTCCCGTGCTTGTTAAGTCAAGTGGTTGTATCGGGCATTAATAGGTTGATCTTTTGGTGCAACGACAACTAATAGAGTATCGAGCAATAGTTTTAGCTAGCTAGGAGATTCTATGGCTTCATTAGTTATTGACTGAGTTCAACTTCCCTCCTGATAGTCCCACTATTCTTTGGTGTGACAATCATAGTGCCATTCATATTTCTTGCAACCCCATGGAGCATC